>JANFOE010001829.1:505000-683725 GCA_025667525.1 Glebionis coronaria
GAATTAATGTGGTTTTCTTTTTGCTAGTCGGTTTGTTTAAATCTAGAGTTATTTTTAGTTTTAAGATTACTGTTTAGGTCTAATTTAGTTAATCTGCTTTAGGTCTGCGAAATAGATGTTATATAGTTTATAGTCTTCACTGTTTTGATTTGGTTATTAGATTTCATTGATGTGATAAGTCTGCTCATGGTTTGTTTTGATTGATAGTAATAAGTTTGTTTTAAGTTTGATTTGCTTATTGTAATATGCTTATTATCAGTTTACATTTTCTATTAGAACTTTATTTAGCTTATTTTTTAGTTCTTATTTGCTTTGTCTATTACTGATTTAGTCATCTTTGCTGATTTGGTAATCTTTGCTTATTAGGTTGTATTGGCTTATTTGGTTCTATTTAAGTTTATATCTGCTTATTCTTTGTTTAGGTTTCGTTAGCTTATTTGGTTTCGTTCAGGTCTTAACTGCTTATTTGATTTAGTCTTTAGTTTAGATTTGTTTGTTTACTGATTTAGTTGTCTGCGTTTTTTTTAGTTTTTGAGTTACTGATATTCATATAGCCAACAGACTCATTTGGTCTGTTTGGTATTTCAGTTTATATAAAAAAAATATATATATATATATTCAAAAAATTTGTCTCCAACGAGACTCGAACATGCGATCTCCAGTTCAACAGCAAACGACTTAACCATCTCTCCTTGTCCTCTATTTGTGTTTTTTACAGGTTTAGTTATTAATATAGTTTAATCAATTCGTAGCTGACATCTTTATTTATTTCGTTTTTATACAAGGTTTTGTTTAATTAATTTTTATTAAAAGTTTTTTTTATAAGTTTTCTTTTATAAAGATTAAAAAAAATAAAAAGATAAAAAATAAAAATATTTTAATTGTTTTTAAATTAGTTTTTAAAGTTTATTTTAAATTAATTTAGTTTTATATAAAAATAGTTTTAAAAAAGTTATTTAATTTACAAGTTTTAGTTAAAAATTAATTAGAGTAAATTAGATTTAAATTAGACTTAAATTTAAAATAGATTTAAAATAGTTTAATTAGTTTTAGTTAAGTATTTTTAATTACATATTTTCTTTTTAATTAGAGTTAATAGTTTTTAGTTTTTAAAATAACAAAATATATTATTAACCAAAAACCAAATAAATCTTTACGATAAAATTGGATTTCAATTCGAGTCGATTTGAGGAACGATAAATAGAGATAAAAAGGATTGACAAAATTCCTACATTATTCCTCACATTAGAATTTTCTTGAAAAATTCCTCTTTGAGGAGCTTGGTTCCGAGGTGGATATTGTGAATTGGTTAAGAGTTGTTGGGGTGGTCTAACTTGAGGTTGAAAATCGAGGAGCCAAATAATTAGTCGGTTTATAAGATAAATTGTTTACATCGACATTCGGTTTAAAATGCACCCTCTCATTAGTGTTATAAGCATACACTTCTTCTTGAGATGGGTCATAAACCTTATCACAATTAAGGTACAAATGTGGCCCACCACATGTTTCACAAGTCACATTAAGGGCATTCACGTGTGTAACGGGTGTGTTTTGAACGTGTAAGGTATGTTTTGTCACAATTGAAGTAAGTGATTGAATTTGATTGTTAGTATTACTATCACTAGCACTAGCGATTGTAGCCCTTACACTCTTGGTTTGAACTTTCGCCTTCTTTTCAATAATTGCCCAAGCCTCGTTCATGGATTTCACAAGAATATTACCCCCCCCCCCCCCCCCCCCCCCGTGGTACTATTGAGTGAGTCTTGGTCATTTAGAGTTAAACCATTATAAAACGTGTTGATTTGATGCACTTTTGTAAAACCATGTTGTGGAAATTTTCTTAAAAGCTCCTTAAAACGGTCCCAAGATTCACTAAATGTTTCCCCATACTTTTGTTAAAAGGTAATGATGTCATTCCTTAAAGCGATGGTCAGTGATTGTGTGAAAAAGTAGTTAATGAACTTGGTCTCTAAATCCACCCATGTGGTGATACTTTCGGGTGGTTCCTTATCAAGCCAAATTCGGGCTTGTCCCTCGAGGGAAAAAGGAAATAGGAGTAAACGAATGGCGTCTTGTGGCACCCCATTGTATTTAACGATGTTTGCCAATTGTATAAAACATTTTATATGAGCGTGTGGGTCATCATGAGTACGGCCTAAAAATGGTGTAGCGGAAACCATTTGAATAAATCCTGTTTTTAGTTTAAAATTATTCGCTCCAATATCCGGCACCACAACCGCGTCATCATTTCCCTCAACGTGAGATTGTAAAATCTCAATCATTGGTCGAGTATCCGTTGCCATCGTATTGTTCAAAGCTCGATTCTCGGGATCAGCTTGATTGACGTTCTTTTTGTTCTTCTTCTTCTTTTTGGAAGAATTAGAAGTATTTGGTATACCACCCGGTATGTGTGCACGCGCACGAGTGCGCATACAACTAATCACGAGGAATGAGGTAGGAGACCTCGTTCGACTTTGAGAGGAAAGGGATTATCCCACTCGAGGTTCAATATTAAAAAGCTACAAAAAATATATATGTAATACTACTTGGGCGGAAAAACCCTCGATTAGCCTTCCTTCTCAAAATACTCACAAGTGAACGGGGGGAATGAGTTGGCAAGAAGAACTTAAGTATCTAGCTTCCCTTAGATGTCCTTTTATAGCACGTGCCTTTCTATTCACCTTAAAGTTCGTATTTTTCGAATTATTGCTTAACGAAAGTATTTATCTTTTTTTGCCTTTATTTTTATTTGATCGATACACGTATATGGAACCGGAACGCCTCCAAATACGGGGTATTGCAAATAATACTTATGGAAATATTGTATATTGGGGTTCTTATACGTAATATCTATAGTAAAAGAAAAATATTTTTGTATTTTTTTTAAGAAAAATGTATTCACAATAAAAACAATAGAAATCAAAATAAGAATAATAACAATACGTAATATATTTTTGGTGTAATACTTTAGGAAAAGTATTACTTTTTGGATTTTTTATTTTTTTGGTGCAAATCGTAGGAAGGAATTCGCATTTGTGATTTTTTCAAATTTTTTTTGTATTTTTATCTTTTTGATTTTTTTATGTTTTTAATTTTTTAACAAGAAAAATAATGTTAAAAATTGAACGGATCCCAAAATCTAAATCTTCTCACGAAAAATTGTCAATCGTAACGAGCGAAGCGGCAGCGGCCCCAACTTAATATCCATTTTTTAGTATATCGTTTTCCTCGACTCGACTCGAATCGATTTACAACTTAACACAAGATTTATTTATTTTGGTTAATAATAATTGCTTGGTATCTATTGTCTAATTAAACTAGAAAAATTGGGAAAATTATTTAGGCTAAGGAATACGTAAAAATAAAAGCGCAATTAATTCACGTAAAATTAATCTAAAATGCAATATAATTAAACTACAATTTAAAATCAAGATGCAACAAAACTAAACTATAATTAAAATTATTAATAATTCTAAATGCGAAATTAATCTAATGCAAGCACGTAATAACAAGTAAAAGTGACAAAAAATGAAATCACAAAGATAAACTTAAAAATAAAGCGTAAAGCTTTAACCTTTTAAGCTTATTAATCTTTTTAGATGATAAAGCTTGAAGCTTTATTTACTAATGAGCTTAATAATCACAAAAAAGTGTAAACTTTATACTAATAATAAGCTTTATGTAAATGAAAACTAATTTTTAAACCTTTTAATCTATTTTTAAAACAATAATAATATTTAAAACTAATTAAACCGATTCCTATGAAAAATATATTTTTATGAAAACAATTTAAACAAAATAATCTAATTATTTAAACTAAATCGATTAAGCTAGAAAAATAAAAAAAGAGAACTTTGGTACCCGTGGTCCGTAGATAACGCACTAAAACAACATCAACATAATCAACAAAACTTGTCCCGTAAAGTACACGGCCTCCCAAAAGCAACAAAATACGGCCCGTAAAGTACTCGGCCAACCAAATCAATATTAAAGCTAAGCGTATCCCGGCCCGTAAAGTACACGGCCAACCAAATCAAACTCGAACCAAATTAATCAACCATAAGCTCTTTACCAAACGTGATAAATTGGTTCGCAAAGATCACAATAACACAAAAAGTTAGAATAATAAGCAACTATTAATATTATATGAAGAGATTCGAACAAAACTAATAGATTTAGAATATTTTTTTTTAAGTTTTATAACAATTTTATAATTTTTAAACTAAATACTAATAGATCTAAACAATTTTTTTTGATTTTATGAAAATACTTTAATTTTTAAACTCTAAACTTATAGATCTAAACTAATTAGTATAAAAAACTAATAGATCTAACTATTTTTTTTTTGGTTTTATGAAAGTATTTTTAATTTTTAAAAGTTAAAACTAATATATCTAAGAAAAACTTATAGATATAAACTAAAAGTAATTAAATAAAAAGCTAGCTTATAAATAAGTTGTAAGCCTAAGCTTAGAACTTATGAGATTTAAAAAGCTAAAAAGCTAATTAAATAAGTACTCAAACAATAAGCTAGATCTATTAAAATAAGGCAACAATAAGCTTGAAATAAAATGAATTATTTCAAGCTTTATACAAATATAACTTATTAGGAAAAAGTTATAAAAACTTATCCAAATAATAAGATAGATTATAAAGAAAATAAAAAGAAAGGAAGAATGAGAATAAGCTAAGAGAATAAGCTAAAACTTGAATTTTATTAATTATGAAAAAGCTTAATGAATAAGCTAAGTACAAGACTTGAAAGGAAAATATTACAAAACTATGTGTAATAATAAACTATATGAAAAAACTTAGAAAAAAAACTAGACAAATACAATGAGAGGGGATTTATATAGGCAGCCAACAATGGGGATATTTTCGTAATTTCATATCTCTTTTTACCTTACAAGTTACGCAGAGTATGGATGGCTGGCCTCTTATCATTGTTATCATCCCCTAGAAGAAGTTATGGGATCATGTGCAATCATCAGCTTGACACACGCCCTCTCAACATAGAATTCATCGAAATCGCCACGTGTCGCCATTTGATTGGCCAGCCGCCACTACAACTGCCACCTCGTACTGACCCCTGCCACCTGGTACTGACATGGCGGCGCCGTCGCCACGTGTCATCATATCATTTGTCAGCCGCCGCTGACATCTGCCACATCTGACATTCTCTGCAACCTAGAACTGACACATCATACTAACGTGTCAGCGCCGCCATGTCAGCCTGCCAAGTCTGCCACTTTTAACACGTCTCCTCCTATCATTGGTCAGCCGCCGCCACGTCATCCTTGTACCTGCAAATGAACAGTAAACTTGTCAGTGCCACGTGGCATGCTAGCATTGGCCAGCTGCCGCCACGTGGAAGCTGACGTTAGCATGACATCAGCCGGTATGTACCGGGTCTGAACCGGGTCTGGTCTGAACTGGGTCGATCAACGGGCCGGGTTGCCACGTGGACCAATGAGGTGGTGCCACGTGGAACTGGGTATATAATCCCCAGCTTTTGCCTCATCGAAGATTCGAACCTAGGTTGCCCAGGCCAAACCTTAAGGCATGAAAGGTTGCCAGCTGAGCTGGTCAGCCTTTCGTGTTTATATACGCAAAATATTGTATTTGACCCCTTTTTTCTATTAAGCCTTGCCAGCTTTGACCCCCCCCCCCCATTTGACTAGCCACTAATAATAATAATAAAAAAAAACAAAAACAAAATAATAATAATTACGAAAATTAATTTATTTTTAATAAAAAAAATTATTTTATTTTTATTTTTTATAATTTTCAAAAATATATTTTTTATTTATGTTATTTATATTATTTATATTATTTAATTATTAAAAACTACTTAATTAATTTAAAAACTTAATAAACATTAAAAAATCGTAAAAACAAACCGTGAAGAGTTACAACGCGAGGTCAGGACCGTTGGCTTCGTTATTTTGTACTCTTCCATGTGGTTTATTAGTGGATGACTTTGGAGAATGGCAAAAATGGTCCTTGTTGTAAAATCTTCATCAAATCTTCATCTTTAGCCCTCCAAACTTCATTCTTTTGGTATTTTTTGGTCCTCTGACTTTTTCTTCGATAAATGACTGTGAAATCTCGTGTTTTCTTCATTTATGATCTTTTGTCCATATTTAACACAAAAACACAAAACCACGCGTAATTCCGACATTTACTATATTAAATACACGTTTTGCTTTGGTTTTTCCACTTTTTAAGTGGTAAAAGGATAAGTGTTTACACACTTATTAGGCATTCACATGCTTATTACGGGCGGAGGCTGGGAGATATGGTTTATCCGTAGATGTGGATGGTTTTGGTTTTGTTTGAGTGTTGCTCGGTAGCGAACCACTCGGTCCATCGACAAATTGATTGGAGAATCGACCTAACTTGGTTTCGATATCATGGATAGAGGCGGTGTGGTGTCTTTTTCCTCTCTCCACATTTGTTTTGAGATCGAAGAATTGGTTCTTGATAAATGTGATTGTAGCTTTTTGAGATGCGATGAACTCTTGCAAAGTCTTTTCTAAGCTTGATTCTTCGGGTTTCTTTTCGTTAGATGGAATAGAATCACCATTCTCACGAGGTTGTGAGGCATAGTTTTCATTTTTCAGATACTCACGCCAATTACCGGAGTTTCTATCATAGTAGTTACCTTGATAACCACCTCCTCGGTATCCTTCTTGAGCGTAGTTTGCTTCTTCTTTAGGTCCTCCCATCAGTTTGTCATAACAATCCGAAGATGGGTGACGTCATCCACAAATGTTACATCTGTATCACATTTTTTTCATTTCATCTTTGATGTCTTTGTATTACGAGTCGAGTTTAGATGTAAGAGCTTCCATTTTCTTCATGAGTTTGGAATTTTTGTTACTTTCAACGAAAGCAATGGTTTTCTTGAAAGGTTTGGAATGGGAATCTTTAGACCAATCGAGTTACAACAGAACTCTATCCTCTAGCAATTGATATGCTTCGTTAGGGGTCTTATAGAGAAAGATTCCACCGGCGTCAGGATTGCTTGCGTTGGTTCATTTAGATCTTGATAAAAGATTTGGATGATGGTTCCTTTTAGTACATAGAGGGTGAAAAGAGACGGCTAACAAAAGCGGTTCTCATTTGTTCCCATGTTGCGATGGTACTGGACGTTAACTCATTATACCAAACTCTTGCATCTCTAGATAGAGATGATGGAAAGAGTTTGTGTTTAACAGCGTCTACATCGACGTTGGCTCCATATCGGAACATGCCACATATCTCTACGAATTCGACAATGTTTTTATGCGGATCTGCCCGCGCACGGCCGTCAAGTTGGCGGCCTTTAATCATTGAAAGGTGATGACCTTTCACGGTGAAGTTGTCTCTAAGTTCAACTTGAACGATAACATCCTCGGGAGTGGGTGCTACGGTTCGGTTTGTGGCCCAAATGGATTGATCGGCGGCCATTAGAAAAGGTGGAGCATTAAATGGGTCGTAGACGACAAAGGCGTGTAAGAGATTATCGAACGGTGCGTTTTTGAATCCTGAAATTTGGTTCTCCAAAGGAATAAACGGTTGTTTCCTTCGGTTCTTCTTTCGAGATTAAGGAATAAAACGTTTGGGATCGATATAAGGACTAAGTGGTTCTTGAACGGAAGACCGGGTGTTCATTCAAGTCATAAAACACTTTTGAAATAGATATTGATTGTGGTAAAAATACGCTTTGAGGAGAAAGACGTATACGTGGTAAGTATTAAATGCACGCTTTGGAAAACGTACACTTCTGACCCTTTACGAGATCATTCACCAAGGAGGATTATAGTTTGTGTCAAACTTTGTTGTTTTTTATTAGTATTGAGAAGATGAAAAATGGTAAAAATAAAATGACGGATTACGATTAAAATTAAATTACATCGAAGAACGCGTTTTCACGCAAAACGAGACAAAATTAAAAACTTATCTAAAAATTCCCATAAATTTACAATAAATTCCTAAAAATATATCTAAGGTTTACAAACCAAGAAAACTTCTTGTAACTTTTTAAATTAATTAATATTTAATTTTTAAATACTAATTAAAGCCCTAATATCAAATAAAATAACAAAAAACCCAAACTGAGATTTTAAAGTTTGTATATCTCAAAAATATTTTAACTAAGCTAAAAAGTATTTTTAAAAATTTTTAAAACTATTAAATCTAATTAAAATCCCTAAAAATAATTTTTAGATTAAAATAAATAATAAAATAATACAAAAATATTCAAAATTTTAAAAAAAATAAAAAGTTGCAAACTAGTGTACTTTTGCCCAAATAAACCAAAAATTAAAATTAAAATGTCTAAGAACCCTTAATGGGCCTCCAAATGGGCCTAAATAAAAAACAGTAACTCTTAATGGGCTTATAAGCCCAAAAACTAAAAAGTTCACAAAATAAGCTGGGAAAGCCCTATCTAACTCAAAATTTAATTCTAAGAACAAAATTCTAAAGGCCCAAAAGCTGATTATGAGCTTATCAGAGCTTAATAAGTAATAAGCTTTTTTTAATGGGCTTATAAGCCCCATTTAAGGTCAAAACTGCATGCCATAAGCTGAAATTTAACACACAACCTTCTTTTGAGCTTATAAGAACAACTGGAAAAATAAATTTTGAAAAAGCTAACTAAATAAGCCAGAAACAAGAAACGAACTTTTTCACTAAATGACAAAATAGTCTACTTAGAGATTTAGACCACCTTATAAGCTGATTCTTTTTGCAAAAGCTTCTAAATGACAAAATAAGGACTTTGGCACAAGAAAATTTCCATTAAGCATAGTATAATAAGCTATATGAACCAATAAGCACTTCTTAAAATTACAAAAAAATTTAATTATCTAGTAAAAAGCTAACCAAATAAGCTACAACTCTAGAAATCTATTATTAAGCTAAGAAAAATGATGGAAAGTACAAAATCAAAGTGGTTGCATGATCAAATAGGCTGAAATTGTGAAATAAGCACATTGGACAAGTTTGGCTCGTTTTGACCAAAAGTCAACAAAAGTCAACAGTGAAGATTATGATACTTAAGACTTGTTTAAGCTATTCCGGGCAAGTATAAGCTGTTTTGGAGGAAGCTTTTTATTTCAAAAGCCAGTGAACAAATGACAACAGTTGTTGTCAAATGCTTGTTTTTGGCAAATAAGTTCATTAAGCTCAATTAAGCTTATGAGCTGACAAATAAGCACAAAACAGGCACAACACACTTATACACTCAGAAATAAGTAGTGACAATCACGCAATATATCAATATCAACAGGCTTAGGAAAAATCAAATAGCATGCATACTTGCTGATCTATTTGGCATAACAGTCAAATTCAATAAGCTCATTAAGCCACAAATAAGATCAAAACCAAGAGACCAGAGATTGTAGAGCAGGAATACCACAAGAACTAATAGCACACCAATTTTCAGATCATGAAACACACAAACGATGATCCAAATCCTTTCTGGTATGTTTGACTTTTTTATATGTTGAAAAGTGAACACTTAACAAAAAAACTTGGGACACAACTAGCAACTTAAACAATGACCAAAACCAATCCCGAAACACACATTTAGCATGAGCAGGCACTTACAAACATTTGCAAAGGACTCAAAACCTTTTTAAACCTCTATACCAAACACTCCTTTACTGAAGTTTTCACTAACTTTTCAAAGACGTTTTGTGAAAAACACCACAAGCATGCAATTTTATAACTTGCTAAGATCTAAAAACCAAATATGAACAGATTTAAAACACCACAACACATTCACATAACATAGATCACACAATCACTTAGCATACACTTCTTTTGACATAAAAATGTAAAAAGGAAGAAGAGTGAAACCTCCAAGGTGTACATCCACACCTTGGATAATTTGAGTTGAGGTGTTAGCACGACAAATACCAGCCTCCAATAGCTGCTAAGAGCAAATCAAAGCCAAAGCTCAAAGTTTGAACGATTTGAGATAGTGGGTTAGTACAAAAAGAAAACAAGGAACATAAACAATAACTTGGTGATTCCAAGTACCCCACAAACCTTTTGCCCAAACCTATATACTCACCACCCTTGGATTTATCAATATCAAAGAGCTATGATCTTATATAAGCCCAAACAAATTATCTGTTGAGACTTTTTCAACCAAGGATCACAAATATTAAACAAAGAACTTTCATCTTTCTTTTTAAAAAATTTAAAAACCTTTTTGTCTCTTAAGCAAAACACCTTAATATCTATTTGGAAACACTTTCTGAGAAGGATTGGTAACTAGAGACACAAACAAGTGATAAACTTTGAGGAATCAACTATCTATACTAACTTCCTTCAAAACTTGAAGGAAAGTAATTACAAGACACAAGTGTTCTTCCCTAACTTCTCACTGATAAATAAACAATGGACCATGGATTAACACACAATATTTTACCAACTTTTTCTTATTTCATAAAAAAAGGAATTATAAATAAAAAATGGAAAATCCAAGAACAAGAACTATGCTACTGACCTAATGGCTTTATATAGAGACTTACATTGATTCTAGAGTGCAAAAGAAACACTAAAACCCTAAGTTGTAATATTCTAGAATTGCCTTTGGCGAATTTGAATCCCATGTGATGTGTTTGGTAGCTTGCCGGTATATAGTTGTTAAGAAATGATCTCAGTTATTAATTTGTTGTGGTGGCCAAGTAATATGATCTCATTCTTTCTTTGTACTGCAAAAAAGTTTTCAACCCATATGAAATGGTGCAGGGGAGGTCACGGGAAAGCATTTGGGAGTATTAGAGGGAAAAGTGAAGGTGCAATTCTGGTCGCATAGGGTGCAATCGCGTATCTGCACAAGCTCAGACAATACCCCTTTGTACATAAAGGGAATAGGATTAGGGTCTATGAGAGTTGGGTGAGGATCAAACAGTGGGGTTTAATCTTCTTTGGGTAAATATTAGTGTTAAGCGCCCTTTTTCAAACGTTTTAAAAATGTTGACCCTTTGACCATTAAAGGGTCGGGTTGGTTTGGGTTATGGGCTATTTGTTTGGGTTTGGTCGGGTTGTGACTGGATATGGGTTTGGTTTTATGCAAAATACCCCCTGCTCTTTGGAAAAAGCGTCAAACAAAATCTTGCCCGTTTTCTTTCCACTTTTCTTTGAAAACTTCTTTGGTCAAATTACATTCCTAGTCCTTGTGTTGTTAAATTATGAAATCAAGGACTGAAAATGTATTTCTTTTGAAGATCAAGGGTATATCTTATATATTGAGACAAACTTAGGGACTAAACTTGTATTATTAAGATTTACAAGGGTATAAAGTGTCAACTCTTCAAAGTTGAGGGACCATTCTTGTCAATCTTCAATTCTTCAAGGACTGTCTTGGAAATTCATCATTCGAGTCTGGTTTATTGTGCGGCTTCGTTTCCCATGTTCATTTTTGCTTGATTCTTGTAATCTTTTTGTCTTTTTCATGATATCCATACCTAAAACACACAATGAAAAACACAAGCATATTTCATGGTATTTTACGACATTTTTATACATTTAAAGCCCGTTTTGGACGATAAGACTATGCTTGGTTTAAAAATGCGCGCATCATTGCGCAAATTGCACGCATCAATGCGTTGCATTCAAAATTTCGCATCAAGGTGCCTAATGCAATGTCATCCCAAAATGCGTTCGCATTAAACCGTAATTGTGTATTGCTAGCAACGGTAGCAATTGTCGCAATCGAGTACTTAGGCTATTTTTGTCAAATTTTAACCATTTAATAGAGACCTATGCATTTTAATGGCTTTTTAAAAATAAGACTTGTTAGAAAAACATCTAAAACAAACACAATAACAAAAATATAGTAAGTTGCTTTTTGCTTAGTGTTTTTTGTCGAGCTTTACTCTCGATTTATTTGTATTACAAGGGATTATAGGCCTAATTTAATATGCTAGTAACTTATTTTGTAATTTTATTGCATTTATTTGGTACTTGAATATTTTTTTTACTTTTTTATACTAAACGCATCGCGTCTAAATTGCGCTCGCAATCGCATCACGTATCACGCAATGGCTTTTGGGACCTTTAGCGCAATGGATCGCATAACGCATTTTTAAACCAAGAGACTATGTATAAATGCAGTCTCATCACTCCCACATACTAAACCATTGACGTGCCCTTACGCAATGCTAGAGTAAAATATCGTAGCAATTCAAAAATTCATTTTTTATGACGTTTATTGAAACGTAAACTTACTAAACTACTTATACGTGTATTTTAGACATAATGTATGATTGTCATCGCAAAATGGGACATTTAGGTTCATAGAATAAGAACACATGAATGCCTCATAGAGATAAGTTCGTTGTCCTCGAATTTCACCCAATTCCATGCTAAGCGTGCAACGAGATCATTATCATAATACGTTAGTAATGCTAACACTACCCATAGCTCTAATCACGTACTTAGACTCCCTTAATCCTAATTTGTATCTCTTATATTTTATTTTTGTCTTGAATGATCATGAAGATACATTTTTTACTAATGCGATAATAGAGATTAAGGTCTAAAAATAGAAACGAAACGGTGTAATCAAAATTATCGAATTAATAGCCTTTCCTAATAGACAACGATGTCAAAAAATTAAGTCAACAAAAAGGATCGATAAACACGGTTTTATAACGGTTTTGAACATTTGACTTATTACCAAGACTTTTATACGCCACCTATCTGAAGGACCTTATTATCATTGGTTTAACTCCACTTTTTAGGGCTTCAGTCTTGCCTTGCCTTTTATTTAACCTCGCCATGAGGTGTTTATTATGGCCAAAGACGTATATCCTCAACGTAAACGTAATTTTAGATCTTTAAAGCTTTAAGATTTAAGATATTCACTTTTAATTTTTGATTAGATTTTTCGGCCTTGTGAGCTTCGAACTTTTTCTTGATTTAGGTGAAGAGGTGCTTAAATTGTTATTGTGTGAAGCTTTCGATTATTCGGGTTGCCAATACTTCAAAACTGTGACGCTGGATATTCTCAAACCTCGTAACACGTGAGTGTTCGTAAGGCTTCGTCTTCGGCTTCACCTTCTTTGTCTAATACCATCAATGCTTGCCAAATTGAGGCGAACTTGGTAAACAAAATCTTTGATAAGCTTAAAGCACTTTTGATTGAATTCAAAGTTGGAGAACAAAGTGCTCCCGCTACGGCTAAAGTGGTTGAGGTTTCATGTATGTATTAGGGTGGAGGTCATGATTTCTCCGAGTACATTACCAATGGTGGTAACACTTCGAGTGCCTACGTGGCCACGGGAACTTACAACCAAAACGGTCAAGTTACCCGCTCTAATCAATTGACTCCACCGGGTTTTGCTCCAAATCAAAATGCTAACAACAACTATCAAAATAATCAAGTTGGTTTTAAAAGCAATTACAAAGGAAACTATGGGAATCAAGGGGCTAATAATCAAGTTTTAAACAAAAATCAAAACAATGATTTTCAAAACAACAACAAGAATTTGCAAACTTTGAAAGATCTTCCAAATGAATTTGTTGAATACGCTAATGGAGACGATGCTAGGTTTGACAATATTCAAAGAGAAATCATTAGCCTAAGATCCGAATTTAAGAACGACTTGAAGAAGGAGTTGAAAAATGAGTTAGCAAATGAGCTTAAAATCCATACAAACAAAATGGAAGAAAATGTAACTAGGTTACAACAAAACCAACAAAAAATGGAACAAGGGCAATATGAGATAAAACAAGAGATGATTAAGGCCGAGAAGAGGCAATCCATGTTTGAGGATAAAATTTCATCTATGTTTGAGGCAATTATGTGCAAACCGTCTTCGAGTAGTCTTCCTAGTAACACCATAGCGAACCCTAAGGGAGAGATGAAAGTGATTACGATACGTAGTGGTAAGACACTAAAGGAACCGACTCCTCAACCAATTTCTCCTACGGAGGAAGCAATTGAGGAAGAATCCGAGGTGGTGGTCGAAAAGGAGCATATCCCAATCCCACGAAGTACCGCTCATGCCACACCCACGGTTGACCCATTACCACATTTGGAACCCGAGATTCCAAAGGCTATGCCTATGCCTCAACCCACACCACCTTTTCCCTATCCATCGAGACTTAGAAAGGAGAAACGTCAAGAGCGCGACAATTACCAATTTGAGCTTTTCATGAAAATGTTTCGTGACGTTCATTTTAATGTGAGTTTTGCCGATGCTTTGGTCATGATGCCTCGATTTGCCGCTAACTTTAAGAGTATGTAGAACAACAAGGAGAAATTGCTACAATTGTCTAGTTGTTCATCGGTTTATCTTAATCGCATACCTCAAAAAGTCGGTGATCCTGGTAAATTCTTGATTCCTTGTGCAATCCAAGATATGGAAGAATGCTATGCCTTGGCCGATCTTGGTGCTAGTATTAACTTGATGCCACTTGGAATCTTCATGTCGCTCAATCTTCCTAATCTTACTCCTTCACTAATGTCTATCGAGTTGGCCGACCATTCCACGTTTCCCGCATGTGGATTGGCGGAAGACGTTTTTGTGAAAGTGGGGAAGTTCTATTATCTGGTATACTTTATCGTTGTCAATATTCCCATGGATCCTCAAGTTCCTCTCATTTTAGGTCGTTCGTTTTTAGATACGTCTATGGCTTTAATCGATGTGCATACTAAAAAGACCACCTTACGTTTCAACGACGAGGAACTTGTTATAAACGCAACTCAATAGTCTCAAATTTCTCATGTTTATTTATTGCAACCAAAAACCTCGTTGATATGATCCACGTTGTTTGCGAGGAATTCTCACAAGAAGTTTTAGGTTTTGGTGATGATGAAAATAGTGGCAATCCCACTATGTTAGATCCCATCCTTGATAACTCGACACCAACCTTCACTCCATTTGAAGGTGGTGGTTTTACGTTGGAAGAATTCGATGTTCCACGTACTTGTGATAAAGACGTCAACAATGATGAGGACTTCTCGATTATCAAGGATTTTCTCAACGGTTTCCCATTTCCTCCACCCGAGGAGGTTATGAGTATCAAGCCCAAATCTTCAATTGAGGAACCACCTATCCTCGAGTTGAAAGATTTACCTCCTCATCTCGAATATGTCTTTTTGGAGGAGGACGACAAGTTGTCGGTTATTATTTCGAAAGAACTTTAAAATGATCAAAAACACCGCACTTGTCGATGTTCTAAAGGATCACAAAGGGGAAATTACGTGGAAGTTATCCGACATTAAGGGGATCGATCCCAAATTTTGTACCCGCAAAATCTTAATGGAGGAGGATTACAAGCCCGCAATCCAATGTCAAAGGAGGGTGAACCCCAAAATTTACGACGTCATCAAAAAGGAAGTCCTAAAACTCCTTGACGCGGGAATGATTTACCCTATTTCCAATAGTCCTTGGGTGAGTCCTATTCATTGTGTCCCTAAAAAGGGAGGGATGACTGTTGTGCCAAACGATGCACACGAGTTAATTCCCACTAGACTTGTGACGGGATGGAGAGTGTGCATTGACAATCGTAAGTTGAATGAAGCCACTCGAAAGAACCATTTTCCCTTGCCCTTCATGGACCAAATGTTGGAGCGTCTTGCGGGAAACGATTTCTATTGCTTTTTAGATGGTTTTTCCGGTTACTTCCAAATCCCCATCGATCCTCGTGATCAAGAAAAAAACTACGTTTATGTGTCCATATGGAACGTTTGCCTATTGTAGAATGCCATTCGGACTTTGCAATGCACCGGGAACCTTTCAAATGTGCATGATGGCTATTTTTCATGATATGATCGAGAAGACGATGGAAGTCTTCATGGATGAATTTTCCGTGTTTGGTAGTTCGTTCACTTCGTGTTTGTCGAATCTTGAGAGAATGTTGAAGCGTTGTGAAGAAACCAACCTTGTGCTTAATTAGGAAAAATTTCATTTTATGGTTAAAAGTGGAATCGTCTTAGGGCACAAGGTTTCGAAAGCGGGGATTGAGGTAGATCAAGCTAAGGTAGACATCATCGCCAAATTACCTCATCCCAAAACCGTTAAGGGAGTTAGGAGTTTCCTAGGACACGCGAGCTTTTATCATCGATTCATCAAGGATTTTTCAAAGATCTCTCGACCTATTACACATCTCCTTGAAAAAGATGCACGTTTTGTCTTTGACGAAGATTGTGTACGAGCCTTTGAAATCGTTAAGAGGAAACTTACCGAAGCTCCCATTCTTGTTGCTCCCATTTGGAACCTCCCCTTTGAGCTAATGTGTGATGCTAGTGATTATGCTATTGGGGCCGTATTGGGGCAACGTCATGAAAACCAGTTCTTGCCTATTCACTATGCAAGCAAGACGATGACCGAGGCTCAATTAAAATACACTACATCGGAAAAGGAGTTCCTTGCCGTGGTGTATGCATTTGAGAAATTCCGACCTTATCTCGTCTTGATGAAATGCATAGTGTATACGGATCATTCGGCTATCAAGTATCTTATGGCTAAACAAGATGCAAAGCCGAGATTACTTCGTTGGATTCTCCTCCTTCAAGAATTTGATCACAAAATCGTTGACAAAAAGGAGCTGAGAATCTAGCGGCCGATCATCTTTCTCGTTTGGAAGATCCTCACCAAAGTTTTTACGAGCCCAAGGAAATCACCGAAACATTTCCGCTCGAGACACTTGGTGTAGTGATTTCTAAGCTTGATTCTTCCACCCCATGGTTTGCGGACATCGCAGATTACCATGCGGGCAACTTCATCATCAAGGGTATGACGACTCAAGAAAAACGAAAATTCTTTCGTGACGTCAAGTTCTATTTTTGGAACGACCCTTACTTGTTTTGAACTTGTGCGGATCAAATTATTCGACGTTGTGTCTTTGGTACCGAAGCTTCTAACATCCTTAGACCTTGTCACGAGGGACCCACAGGTGGTCACCATTGTGTTAATCTCACGGCTAAGAAGGTCTTTGATGCCGGTTTATTTTGGCCTACTATTTACCGAGATGCACATGAGCTTGTGAAGTCGTGTGAATCATGCCAACGACAAGGAAAAGCTTCACAAAAAGATGAAATGCCACAAAATATCATCCAAGTGTGTGAGATCTTTGACGTTTGGAGCATTGACTTTATAGGGTTGTTCCCATCATCTCGTGGTAATAAGTACATCCTTGTCGCCGTTAACTACCTATCTAAGTGGGTGGAAGCTAAGGCTTTGCCCACCAATGATGCTCGTGTGGTAGTAAAGTTTTTGAAAAGCTTGTTTTCTCGGTTTGGAACCCCTCGTGCGATCATAAGCGATCGTGGAACCCATTTTTGTAACGACCAATTCGAAAGGGTCCTAAGGAAATATGGGGTTACACATCGTCTTTCTACGGCTTATCACCCACAAACGAGTGGGCAAGTCGAGGTTTCATAACGAGCTTTGATGAGGATCTTGGAGAGATCGATTGGGGAAAACCGACAATCTTGGTCGGATAAGTTGGACGATGCTTTATGGGCCTTTAGGACCGCTCATAAGACGCCCATCGGGTGCACTCCTTATAAGCTAGTGTATGGGAAGAATTGTCACTTGCCAATTGAACTCGAACACAAATCTTATTGGGCCTTTAAGCATTGTAATGATGATATGGAGACCGCGGGAAAATACCAGAAAATGAAATTAAATGAATTGGATGAATTAAGGGATATTGCTTATGAAAATTCATTGATTTATAAAGAAAAGACTAAAAAGTTTCATGATTCATAATTAAAAACCGGGTTTTTAACATTGGGGATCAAGTTTTGCTTTTTAAATCTCGTTTGAAAATCTTTTCAGGTAAGTTGAAATCCCGTTGGTCCGGTCCATTCACCGTAACTCAAGTTTTTCCATATAGGACCATCGAGCTAGCTCAAAGTGATGGCCCCAATTTCAAGGTGAATGGACATAGGTTGAAGCACTACTTTGGCGGGGAAGTTCCATCCTTGAACTACCTCTACCAAATCACCTTCCCCAATGATAATTAGTATTGAGGGGATCGAGTCGAGCTCATGACTCGGTAATCAAAAACAAGGTGCCTCGTGGGGGAGTACCATGCTTATCCTATGTACATATTATCGCTTTCTAATGTAGTAACGTGTGGGGATTTTTGCCCTTCCAACCTTTGTTCCGTGGTTGTTTGTGAATTGTGGATTTTAGATGATCATTATCTTCACGATTGGAGCCTCTCGTATTCGTTTTATGGGAGCACTCGATCGTTTGCTTTGAAGACTTTCTCAATATCCATGATATATCCTTTGATGTTCTAACCTTAGGTTTATAGCACACTTCATAAACGGCTTTAAATTTAACGGTTACACCCTTTCCATGCTAGATTAGGCATTTGACTACGTCTCTAGTATGGGGGTGTTTGCACCCCTAGACTCAAAACATTGAGGAAAATGTTTAACTTTAGTATAGGGGGGTGAATAGATACTTGCCTTGCCAAACCTTCACGCTTTCCAAAGTTTATCTTTTTGTTTATCGTTTTGTTGCAAAATAAGGCTAAAAATGGCCAAATTTTAAATTTTTTCTCATATTTTATAAGTGTTTGAAGACACAAATGTAGATTTTACGATGGCGAGAATAAGAGTAATTTTTGACTGGACCGTGCGTGTTGAGCACTTAGCTTCGATTCCTTAACTTTTTTATTAGGCTAAGTCTCTTAAATGAGGACGAGAAATGATAGAGTTAATTATAAGTTACTATGCTAAACGTAGAGTACTCGTATTCTTTCAAAAACTCATGTGTTCTCGTTATTTGCTTATTCTCCCCTCGCTTGTAAATATTTTTTGCTTAATAAATATTGACTTAGCGGTTTAGTCTTGATTGTTGGATTCTAGTCTTTTCTAGTAGCTTCCATGTAATTAAATTGGGAAGACATTAAGGTATCGCCAGCGTCACGGTTTTGAAGTATTGGCAACCCGAATAATCGAAAGCTTCACCCAATAATAAGATTTCAAGTGCTCACATAAATCAAGCAAACAATTTGAAGCTCACATGGCCGAAAAATCTATGCAAAATTGAAAGTGAATCAAGCCTTAATCTTTGAAGCTTTAAAGATCCAAAATTCGCCTTAACGTGAGGATATACGTCTTTGGCCATAATAAAACCACCGTTGATGCGGATAATAAAAGGCAAGGCAAGACCAAAGTAATAATAAAAGCTTCATGGCGAAGTTGAATAAAAGATGGAGGTAAACCTATGATAATAAGGCTCTTCCTTTAGGGGGCGTATAAAAGTCTTGGTAATAAGTCTCATGTTCAAAACCGTTTTAAAACCGTGTTTATCGATTCTTCTTGTTGACTTAATTTTTTGACATCGTTGTCTATTAGGAGGGTTATTAATTCGATGGTCTTGGTTACACCGTTAGGACTCTATTTTTAGACCGAAATCTCTATTATCGCATAAGTCAAACAATGTATCCTCGTGAAACATTCAAGACAAAATAAAATATAAGAGATACAACATAGGTAAATGGGAGGATAAGTACCTGATTAGGGCATATGAGTAGTGTTAGCATTACTAACTTATAATGACAATGATCTCGTTGCACGCTTGGCATAGAATTAGGGTGAAAATCGAGGACGATGAAATTATTTTTAAACGAAGCATTCACGTGTTCTTATTCTATGAACCTAAACGTCCCATTTTGTGATGAAAATCATACATTATGTCTAAAACATAAGTAGTAGTAATTGTAGTAGTGTAGCTAGTTTATCATTCAATAAATGTGAATAAAAATGAATTTTGGAGGTGCTACGATACTTTATTCTAGCATTGCTTGAGGGCACGGCAATGGTTTAGTATGGGGGAGTGATGAGACTGCTTTTATACATAGTCTCATCATCCAAAAAGGGCTTTAAATGCATTAAATGTCATGAAAATAGCCAAATATATGCTTGTGTTTGTTGCTTGTGTATTTTAGGTACCGATATTTAGAAAATGACAAAAGATCACAAGAATCATGCAACAACGAACACGGGAAACGAAGTCGCACATTGAACCAAGCCCTAATGAAGATTTTCCAAGACAAACCCTTGAAGATTTGAAGACTATGCAAGAAGGGTCATCCAATATTGAAGAATCTACACTTTAAACCCTTGTATCTTCATAATTACAAGATTGGTCCCTAAAGTTTGTCAATATTACAAAAAGGGCCCTCCAATATTGAAGAATTGGCAAATTTAGTCCCTCAACAAAACTAAATTGTCAATATTAATCCTCCTCAAAGTGAAACATATCATGAAGGCCTTTAAGTTACATGAAATTACAAGTTTGGTCCTTTAAAAATGTCAAATTACAAAAAGGACCCTTGACTTTGAAGAAATGGCAAAAATGGTCCTTCATAAATCATGATTTGTCAAAATCAGTCCTCCAAGAAGTCAACAAGACAAGTCAAGACCATTATCAATGAAGAAAATGCCAAAACATCCCTTCAAGAATCAACAAATGGCAAGAAATACCCCTGAAAATACATTAAGAACTATTTGGGGCAAAAGTGTGAAGTTGGAAACTTCAATAACAAAGAAAAATGGATTGTGGCTTATTTATTTGTAAATGAAAAGAAATGGAAAGATGGAGGGTTAATTCTGGGAGACAAGGAAAGAAACATAGACCAACCATCCCCTTACACGTGTCCCACTCACCCCTTACAACCAATCAGAACTCACCTTGGCGCCACCTCATTTCCCACTCATAACTAACTAAACTGATCTGTGATTAGTTTAATAAATTGGCACTTAACACCCATTTAAAAAACAAAACGGATTAAACACTTGTTCTTGTTGTTCTTGATACAAATTAGGTATTTGTTAATTACCAACAATTAGCCTCTAATCTTTTCCAGAATAGTGATTAGGGTTACACTAAACACAAACCAACCCCCAAATCACTTGCCACCTCACCACATTTGTCCCCTTGTGACTCCCCTGCTACACTTTTGAGGAAGAAGACAAGATTGAGCCAGCCATCCTACGTGCATGATTCCAGCTTACATTTTAAGCTTATTTTACGCCTTTGGATGATATTCCACCCTTGCCAACTCACACAACCTGCCAAAGCAAGTCACATGATCCTCAAGTTTTCAAACTCCAAAAGGGCATATCTGGAACTTCATTAGCTGGGGTTTCACGTTTTTTATGCTTTCACTAGTTCACTTGTAGCCTATTTAAGGCATATGACTAAGTCATTAACATATTTCTCTTGATTTTTCCTTTGTTCACTTTTCTGTAAATCTCATTTTTAAGTTAGTGAAATGTGTTTGAAATTGTGAAGAAAACTTAAGTGCCAATCATTATATCTGCTTTTTATTGTTGTTTGTTAAGTAATCTTGAATCTCAAAACGTATTTCTAAACCTTGTGCAAGAAATTGAACAAAGGATCAAAATTTGATATTTTGCTAAGTTCTTGGTACACCTTGGAATTTTTGGGCTATAAGTTGATCATAGCACCATGATATTGTGATATCAAGGTGTTGTGAGGCTTATAACTTGGGGATAATCAAGTGTGGGGTACAAGAGTTGCATTAATCAAGTTTATTTTCCAAGTGGTCACTTTCTATTTATGAATTTTTGCTTCTAACCTTGTTGAATCTTAGCAGGCTTGTTTGTGGAAGCTTGTGCTTGTTCTTGCTAGCACATAAGCTCAAAATTCGTGGGTGTGGATGTACATCCATGAGGTTTGAACCATTCTACCTTAAATCTGCTTAAAATATTGATTTTTGGTGAATTTTTATGTTGCTTGTGTTCTTGTGTAATTTATGGTCTAATCTTGCTTAATACTGCATATTACATCTGTTTATGTGTTTGATTGGGCTTGGGTAGTCTTGGAATACACTTATACTTGTTTAAATTTGATTTAAAAAAGATAAGGGGTGTTTGGGATTATCTGTTTAAGATCATAGAGTGTTATTCTGTTTGTGGAAAGTGTTATTTGTGCTTTGTATCTGGTATTGACTTGGTTGAGAACTAACACCTGCAAGTTATTGGCTTTAAAACCTTGAATCAAAGATTGTGCTATAACTTATTGATTTTGACTGTTTTTGACCTAAAATTTTGGTAATACTTAGAGTATATGCATGTTTAGGGATAAAAGCTGTTAAATCACAGTTAATATAACCTGGTTTAAAGAATTGAGTGTTTGAATTTGGCTTGTTGGTCAAGTATATCAGCAAAGTGTTCATAACTGCCTGCTAGTGTTCATCAGTAACTTTTGGTGCTTGAATCTTGATCTAGGCTTTGAATCAGTGCATGAAACCTGTTTAGATTTGTTCATTGGGATTAATTATAGCTTGTGTGTGCATTTGGTGAAGTTTGGCTTGCTGATTTGTGCTAAAAGTGCTTATTGAACCAAAACTGCTTATTGTTCATGTCTGTGGGATATCTGGTGATCTTTTGAATACTGCACTCTTTGGCTGATTGTGATTGTGATTTCTTTGTTGTTTCTGACTCCTTGTGACTCACTGATCACAAGGGTGCCTTTTTTGTAACTTGATTCCAACAAAAAGTCACTAAAGACAAAAAGTCAATTAAGTCAAGCAATGAAAAAGCTTCCACTGCTCAACACCCAAAACTAGCCCATGCTAGTGTAATTTGTCATCCAGCTTATTAATAAGCCATATTGGCTTATCCAGACTTGCAACAACTTACTCTTTGTGATCAATCTTCCTCATTTGACCCATTTGTTTGAACTAGAGCTTATCAGACCTTGGCTTTGACTTTTTGCTAGAAAACTCATAAAATTGACTATTAATTAAGTGCTTATCTGCTTATTCCATCTTATTGAGTGTGCTTATTGAAAAAAATTTTGTTTATTAAGCTTAGTTAAGTCATTTAAAAGCTTTGAAAGTTGAATCAGCTCTTGGGGTGGCCTAGAACTCGAAAACGACTATTTTGTCGTTTTGTGTAGATAGCTTTTAGCTTATTCAGGCTTGTTCCTTGTTCTTTTTCCAATTTTCTTTTTATAGATCTCTTAAGTAACTCAAAATAAGCTTGTGTGTCTAATTTGAGCTTATGGCATCAGCTTATAACTTAATGGGCCATAAAGCCCATTAAGAATAAGCTGCTTTAAAATAAGCTAGCTTATTCACATTTTCAGCTTTTGGGCCTTCAGAGTTTTGTTCTTAAAATCAAATTTTGAGTCAGATAGGATCTTTTGGTCTTATTTGGACAACATTTTGCTTATTGGGCCTATTTGAGCCCATTAAGGGGACTGTTTGGACTTTTAGCCCATTTCTAGGCTCAATAGGGGTATTTTTGTAATTTTAACTTCATTTCTGAGTTTATTAGGTTAAAATAAGCTAGTTTGCAACTTTTTAGAATTTTTTATAAATTTTGTATTTTTAATATTATTTTATTATTAAAAATTCAAATTCAAATTTTTCAAGTTTTTATATTTTCCTTAGGTTAAATACGTTAAGTTAGGAATTTTAGAATTTTTAGAATATTTTTATTGTAATTAGATTAATTTTTATAATTATTTTAAGTTTTAAGAGTTTTTAATTGTTTTTAAATAGTTATAATTAATTTTAAAATTTCCAAAATAGTTTTAAATTTAGCTAAGTCATTTTAGAGGTTTACAATTGAAAAAATCTCATTTTGGGATTTTTGTTAATTAAATTGATTTTTTGGGCTTTAATTAGCATTAAAAAATTATTATTTAATTAAATAAAAGGTTTGAGTGGTTTTTGATTTTTTGTAAACTCTAATTACATTATTTAGGATTTATTTTTTCTAGGAATTTTTAGGGTAAATTTTTAGTTTTGTCACTTTTTTACGGTTTTACGTGTACGACTTTTCGTCTTAGTTTTAATCATAATCGTAACCGTCATTCTCTTCCAATCTCATTTCTTCTTTTCTTTCTTTATAAATATAATCACAAAGTTAATAATCTCTTAACACACACACTAAGCCTCCTTGAGAACGATCCCCACTTTGGGTCATAACTTGTGGTTTTCCTAAACTACTTGTTAATACTTGCCATAATTACGTTCTTTTTCCTAAAAGACGTATTTTTACAACTAAAATATCTTAATAGCTTATTTAAATAAGCCAACAATAAGCTCATTTGAAATCTAATCATCCACTATTAGATTTTATTGCACAAACTGATTAATCAATCTTCAAGAAGCTTGGAATGTCTTTTGGATTTGAAATTGGTCAACTAAATAAGCTAGACACTTGAATAAGCCAAAAATAGCTTATTTGACCAAGGTTTGACCAAAAACTCAAAAAGCTAAAAATCTCAGGAATTACCCAAGACATGTTTGCAAGTTGATTTGTGAAAGAAAATCACTGGATTTATGAAGTCGATTATGAGATCTAGCAAAACAGTATGAGACTTATTACAGAAACTGAAGTTTGGTCTAGTGCTTATCAATAAGCTAAGAACTCACTCCAAAGTTTAAACTGTATAATTTCTAATTAAGCACTGAAAGTATGGATGTTAAGCTACAATTGAAATCAGGTTTCAACTAAATTCATCAAGAAATAAGGAAATGTCATGGATCCAAAGTAAGCTAGTTTTTCTTATGAACTTTCAAAAAGTCTTGACCCAAAGTTTTTCAAGGCCAATTGCCTTTTTGACTTTACTTTTGACTAGAAATCTGAACCAAAATGCTTACACTATTAGACTAAGTGTAAATGAAAACTTTACAACAATTTTAACAAGCTCTTACACCAAATTTGATCCAAATCTAAACACCACTTTAAAATCTGTAAATGAACTTTTTCAAAGAATTTTAAAGCACTAGTGAATGACAGCTTAAAACACCTATTGAGACTTGCTGAAATGGTGAATTGAAATGGTTTTGAGCCAAAAACAAGCTGGTTAACTGGTAAATACTAACGATCAATGACTGATGAGAATGTTAATTTTAACTAAGTGAAACTGAATTAAAGGCTGTAAATCTACAAGTAAACTATCAAACTATCACAATCAAGCTACAAGTTATCTAATCACACAATCAGTTCAGCAGGTAAAGCTTATTCTAAGTATTGAGCATGCAGAAACATTTTAGAGGAACAAAAACAAGAGATTAAGTACTTTTTAGCTATACGCCACCACTGAAGGAGTAGAGCGGCGCTGAGCCTTCTAAAAACCACTAAACCACCATGAATCAACCACTATTAACCATCATCATCATCATCATCATCATCATCATCATCATCATCAGCTACAATCAACTACCCTGCTACAAATGTCTGAACTGGACTGTAAATGAACTTCAAATGGAAACTGAACTGGATACAAGTCTTCAAAGCATCATATATCTTCCATTGATCATGGATGATCAATAGAACAACACAGTATAAACATGATCAAAGTAATGAAGGTAGGAGAATGAGAATTGAGTAAAACTGAATGTTGAGTTTTATTAATGGAAGGAAATTCGGTTACAAGTTGTTGCTAACTAACTAACTGACTCTTAGATGGTTGTCAAGCACCTAAGAGTAGATACTAACTGAATTGAATGACTGGAAATGAAAGGGAATTTTGATGTGTGTGTTTTTCAAACCTATAAGCTACAATAACAAATGAGCTATCTCTGTCCTATTTATAGAGTGAAGATGAGATTATGTTGGGGAGGATGACGTGTTGTAGCCAATCATTGAGCTCCATGTGTCTTCAATCTCCTGATTGCAAAATCCAGCTCAAGAACACATTTGGGGGTTTTTAATTTAATTAAATTCAGCTTAATTGGATGTTATGAATGAATTCGTCTCTTAAAATGAAGCGCTTTTCATGTTTATAACTCTGCTTGAAACGCATTGTAGCAAATTCTCTTCCTGGGCTCGTTATGAGTTTGAAGATACACGTGTTGTTGTTTTATTGGATGAAGGCATGATTTTCTGATCATTATCCATTTTGGATATAGTTATTATTGCATGGCGTGATATTATTGGTTGAAATGAGTAAAGTACTCTATAAATCCAATTATTGGAGAAAAGGAAATTCTTCCACCACCACCTAAACCTTTCAACTCTCCTCAACTCAATGACCAAAAATTCTTTCCCTAACCTCACTAGGCATTGTGAAAACATTTCTTATCCATTATCCCCTCCCCACCAAACTCTAATCTTGATGGACCTCCCCCATCTAACGACTTTGTTTTGCATCATGGTTCCTCGTGTGCTTGTTGTCGTTTTCAACAAATTGAACTTGCTTATATCTATGACAAGCTAAATTTTCTTGAATTCCTCCTCACACGACCTCCTCTCAAAGTTTTCGTTCCCGTAAACAAAACTTCGAATGATGCTTCGTCGTTTTTCTTTTCCAACTAAGGCACTCTTTGTACTTTAGTTGTTTGAGTCAATAAGTTTTTAGCAATCTTGGAAGATTATCACTATTAGAATAGCTTATGCTTAGTGGTCTATTTTCCATATTTTTTTTTTGAATATTCATATTGTGTGTATGAATATTTATCTTGTATGTTATTTCATATTTTTGTAATATGAATGTTATGTGTGTTACCTTTCACTCTAATTTTATTACACACATTTTTTTAGGAGTTCATCATGGTTAAAACTTAAAATTAATTATGGGTGATTCCATAAATTCTAAATTTTAACCCATTGACATTTTAAATCATCTTTGACTGGTTTGGATGTTTCTTTTCTTCCTTTATTTCACCAATTGAACTATGATGTTGTCAATACACACTCTTTGGACATACTTAGCAAATGCTTACTTCTAATTTGAGATTTCTTTTCCTTCGCCCTCTCAAGTTAGTTAGTAAGTAGTGCACATACATACATTGGTGTTTCTTTTCTTTCTTCTAACCTTTGTGTAGCATGTCACCTTAGCTCATTGACTTGGTGCCCCAAGCAAGGGGGAGTAAGCACTAAAGGGGAGCTACTAGCAAAAGTCTGGTTCTTTTCTTCTTCAAAGACTTGTGCTAACCTTTTTGCTTCGACAAAAGGGGAGAAATGATAGTGATAAACTCGTTAATAATTCGAATAAACTTGTATTTTACGTAAATGAGTTTATAGTTTGTCGTAATCAAAAAGGGGGAGATTGTTAATGCATAAGCAATGCCTACAAACATTTTTAGTATTAATTAATCTTTCTTAGTTTTGATCACGACAAATTACAAAGACATTTATTGTCTAACACAATTATAAAACGAATTATCTAACAAACACTATCATCAAGGTAATAATCATTACACTAACATATCTTAATCATGCTTAGTGATCATAAAAGTGATTAGCCTTAAAACTCACTTTTGCCAAACATTACAAAATATTTTTAATAAACTTTATTTTTAAGAAAATGTTTTATTAAAAGGAAAATGCAAATTTGAATTTGGCATATTCCATATGCCATAAGAATATCCTTTGAAGGTTTAAACAGCCTCAGATATTTCAAATTCACTAAAAGACAAAAAGGAGCGGAGTCTACGCCAGCGGTACCTTAGCACCTATGGCGGTTCCTTATCGATAAGGAACCACGGGTGCCAATAAGGAACCGCGGGCAGATATAGCCGTTGGATGTTTTGTCCTATAAATAGTGAGTCAAATCTGCATACTCTTTAACCCTTCTTGGACATCTTCTTCAGCCTTCTTTCTCCTTTCTAATCCTAGTCATTTGTAAATGATCACTTAATGTGTTAAGTATGTTTACTCATGATTATCCTGTTGATCTCCTTCTTTACCTTGTCCAAAGAGAAGATCACTCACACACTTGTGATGTGATTAAAGATGTAGCATTGATGAAGATCACCTCATCCTAAAGATCTAGTCATGTTCATCATTTATTTATTTGTGTCTAGTGTAGATCCAATGTATTTATGAATACTTGGACTAGTTGTGTTCATCCAAGTTATTTGTGAATACTTGGATTAGAGTTGTGTACATCCATTGCACATGTGTATACTTGGATTTATGTTGTGTAGATCCAAGCTACATATGTGTACTTGGATGATTAGTTGAGTTGTAATTAGTTGTGTTAGTTCTTACTAAAATACAAAGTGATGTGGGTGTGTCTTGTGAGTTCTCACTAAACTATAAAGTGATGTGGTTGTGTCTTGTGAGTTCTCACTGAACTATAAAGTGATATGTAGTTGTGTTGTGTGAAGTTCTCACCTAGCTTCAAAGTGAAGAGTTGTGAAGAATGGTTCTACCTTTGGATTAGAACTCGACATCTAGCCTTGTGTCGGAAAATGGTGAAGTAGGCAACATTGTGAAGATTGGTTCTACCTTTAGATTAGAACTCGACATCTAGCCTTGTGTCGTAAAAGAGTGAAGTGGGCGACGTTGTGTAGATTGGTCCTAGCTAAGATTACGTCTCGACATTTAGCTTAGTGTCGGAAAATAATGTAAGCGACGCTGTAAGGTTTTCTCCGCCAAGAAGGGAGCTTGTGGATATAGTGGAAATCTCGAGTACGGTGTACTCGAGGAGTGGAGTAGGAACGAGGATAGAACCTCGTTTCCGAACCACTATAAACCTTGGTGTCTTCCTACTAGGTTATTTCTTTCCTTACTCTTTACTCACATTCATTATCACTACACTTATTATACATTGTTAATGCATTAGAATTGAACCTAATCATTATGCAACTAGCTTTGAAGTAAAAGATAGTTTTGTGCACTCACCTAATTAAAAGGAATTTTAATTAGGAGATAAACCGATGAGAAACTATTCAACCTCCCTTCTAGTTTCTACAAATATGATACTTTTGAGTCTCTTGTCCTGGTTAGCCAGACGTCTATCCGCTGGAGACCATTGCTTAACAGGCTTCTTAATGGGTCTCTAAAGGTTAGAGGAAATAGCCAGTGGTACATAGGGACCATTTTCTAAGATTTCTATCAAGAAGGGTTATAAGCCATCTAAATAAATAAGAAATTCACTCTTCCAAATTGAGAAATCTTCTTCATAAAACGCTGGAACATTGGATACATGTGACCCCCACGAACATCAAGAAGTTGGGGAAGGTCATCAGCATTATTGCCAGTGCTTTCAACCGGTGTAGGCATGGTAGTAGATGTGGTGGCCGGTGCGTTGGTCGAAGTCTTACCTTGACTAGTTTGACCAAAGGGTGGTGGTATAGGAGGCATAGTTTCTGTTGATACAAAAGTTAGATGATCCTTGCTTGACCCGATTAGGCTTAATTCGGGTAGGCTGGACTCTGACTCTTGCACCAAGTGAATAACTTGCTGAGATCCTGCACACTAAAGCAACACGCATTAGACTTACCGTGGGAGGTATCCCACGATTAGACTTCGGAGTGAGAGTAAGTAATCGGTTTAGGATAATGAATCGGCTGTAGATTGAGAGTATAGAAAATGTAATACCTTTGTGGAACCCTTGGGGGTTCCTTATATAGGCAGTGAAACCCTAATGGGCTGCCACTGTTACTTCAGCCCCAAGCATAAGATAAACTCCATAATTATATTGATTGTTATCTTCTAATTATGGTGAGTGTATATCCCATACTTTGAGGTAAATCTCAATCCTGATAAGATTGTGATTCTGTCTAACCCTGTCCCGGCCGTACCGGGCCGTGGGTCGCCCACCTTTTATGCGGCCACTATTCATTCAATCCCATAAGCTTAAATGACATTAACCCAACCCATTCGTGATGGGTCGGATGCGGGTAGTACCCGTGGGCCAGGTTCATGACTCGGTTGGGGACTATACGTCATCATGTCCCCCTCAGTCTAGTTATTATAGCCGCATGCGTAATATCTAGACTAAAAATGCCCTTTGGACGTACCAAGAAAGAACATTTTGTAATGTTGGAACTTTGAAAACCATATTTCGGCCGCACGTGGCAACCTTTAGAAAGGAATTTATGCCTATGTAAAATTAAATGACACCCCAGCTGCATGTGACGACCGAGACACATTAAATGAAACACTGAATATGGTCATACATATGACCGCATATCCCGACACATTAGACTGTTCACCTGACATATTTGACTGACAAAGTGCAAACAGTCAGTACCTCGATCGACGTAACCATCTGAGTCAGAAGTGACCCGTGGGTCCCGCCTGACTGTTCACTTGCCACTTACCTCCCTAACCACACGATCCAAGTTAGTGGAAGACACGTGGCACTAATCCAATGAATCATTAGCAACGAGGTAACCCTATAAATAGGTTACCCATACGGCTGTGTGTTACACATAGTCTTTCGCTTTTTTTCTGCCATTAACGCTTTCTTCCTAACCATCACTTTCTTTCGCACGGATCTTCCCCCACACAGGTTAGAACACCACGCCTTTCATCATTTCTTAATAATTATGGCTCATAGGAACAACCCTAATATCAGATCCGTGCTGAATGTGATGACGGAAGTAAAACTGGGAGAGTTTTGCTCTGATTTCTACATTACTAGCAACCTTCACCCCTCTCTCCCTGGTGCCGGGGATTTTATAACTGAAGCCCCCCAGGGAAGATTGGCCTGTATACTCGTCTTTTTGATGTGGCCAACTACCCGCATCCCTTTCACTAGGTTCCTTATAGATTTACTAGGGTACTATGATGTACATATCACCCAGTTACACTGCATAGGCCCATGTAAGATTAGTCAATTTGAAATCTCATGTCGTGCTCAAAACATCCCCTAACCGCAGAGTTTTTTAGGTTGTTTTATATACCAAACCTAGTGAATGGCTGGCTTTCTTTCAAGAAACGATCCCCAAACAGCCCCATGAGTCACAAGAAAGCCATGGACTCACTGAAAAACTGGTACGACCACTACTTTTTTTATTGACGCATTAGTTTGGCCGACTGAGTTTGTATATAAGCATGGGTTACGCCCTGACTTTCCTCCCCAAGCCCCCACATATAACGCCCAACACGCTCAAGAAATAGACATAAATAGGACAGGGTTTCATAGGAGTTTACCCGAGTCATTCCTTTTCCTCCTAGGAATTAGCCGTAACTACTTTGGCCCGCCGAACAGATACCCCGTATTTTGGAGAAGCCGAGGCGAAGGTAGGTATAGTATATGTATCCTCAAAGATATATAAGTTCATAGTCCGTATCTAACATACCTCTTGTCCTGCAGAAATGAATTTCTTTGGAGTCCTACACCAGGGAGACCCCAAGGCCATTCCGGAGGGAATGCGCCCCAGGCGAGAAAATGAACTACCATTGCTTGAACAAACCAGGAACGTGACAGTCGCCCTAGCAGCCGTACCCGACCCCCAATCCGATGAGGACGATACAACTGTTCAGAAGACTCCCATAGATTTTGATAACGAAGACGGGGACACAATGATGCTGGAAAATGATGTCGGGCCCTCCTCACCGCCGAAGACTACCACCCATGTTCACGAGGAGGAGCAGGGTGATAACATTGATATAACCACCTCTAGCCTCTGCCAAATGTTGGGTAATGATTAGGAGGAGGAAGTGCAGCAAGTCGATGAAGAAGAGGAGGAAGAAGCTCAACCCATCCTAAAGCGTACCCGTAGAAAGAGTAAGAGGGTAAGAAAAGCCACCGAGGCTATGGTGGGAGAACATAATGCTCCAGTAAGAGACTGCGCGAAGACAACCCCCTCTACCAATCTAGGGAAAGCACAAACCAGGCTTTGGGGATGGCACAGGATGCCCACATAGCCCAGAACGTGCCACCCCTAGCTGTTGAGCCGGTCTCTCACGTTCCTCCCACTACGTTAGAGCTGGAGAAGACAAATATGTAAGTCGTCCGCACATGTCTGCCATTATTTCCCTCTTCCAAGTAAAAGGTATGTGCCTTCGTAATAATACGTATGTGCCTGGAAATGTTTTTCGCAGGGATAACCAAGCTGGTGATGCACCTGTACAAGGGACGAGGAACGGAAAAGAGCCTGTCCTTCACGCCTCGGCGCCCAAACCTTGCCCAGCCTTCGAGGAAAGTACCCCCACAGCCTCACAAGAAATTCTTGTATCCGGCCCCTCCACATACTTTAATCCTGAGTGGAAGACAACCACTACAGCCAAAATGAGGGACGCGGAAGAGTGTCGGGACTACCTTAACCACTGCATTCCCCCTGGCCTTGTAAAGGATATAAACCCACTAAGTCATCCAGACCTAGTAGATGAATACAATGGGGCCTTGGTGCATCAAATGGCCATGGGCACATTCATGCGGGTAAGGTTTGAGGCTGCCCTGGATCACGTCCAATCTTTAAAGAGGAAGAACAGCTTCATGGAGAAGATGATTGAAGAAAATGAATCCATGATTGCGACGCTCCAGTCTCAACTTGCCACAGCTGAGGCAACCGTTAAAGAACAAGCCACACACACCAATGCTCATGACAAGCGTGTTGCCGAGCTCGAAGCCCAACTCGAGGCTTCGCAAACTAAGGTACTTATCTGTAAGGTATCCTACCCACGTCCATATTATGCATACCATATCCTAACCTTAGTATAATACCCACAGGTGGCTGCACCCGAAGCATTGGCGAAGACCTCAACTAACCAGGTATTTGCCCTCTCAAAGGAGCTTGAAGATGTACGGACATTGGTCCAGGGCGAGGAGACTTTGAAAGATGAGCTTGATAAGGAAAGGGCCGTGCTGGAACAGGTGATGGAGGCCTCTGCGCAAAAAGATGTAGAGTTGGACGCCCTCACTACAGACCGTGATGAGGTGTTGTGCCCCAACTACTCGTAGCCATTGTTGGTCGTAGGTGGATGGTGGGCCATGGGGCGCGTCTAGCTGTTATGAAAGTGATGGAGGCTCCTCAATTTGTGCAGCAGTTTTTAGATCTTCTATCAGATGGCATCGACCATGGTTGGCACGAGGGTATGGTCATGGCTGCAGAGCTGATAAGCAAGAAGCAGAATTTCACTAAGCATGCCTACTTCAACCCCAAGGCTACAGAGAAGATGACTACGTCTATGGCTGCTATGAGGGATTTGGAGTACCCTTTCTTGGCCGGGCTTGAGTCGACAAAGGACGCGTTCAATAGGGAGATCATGGAAAAACTAAGTCTCGGCGCGTGCTCGCAAGGTGAGGGATACTCCCGGACTTATTTCACGCCTTCCCCCAGCCAACTCACTCTTCCTATTTATGAGGATGTCACCAGGATTATGGTTGGTGAGCAGAAATTAAGTGAGATGTTGGAGGCGAACTCGGCTCGGGCTTACAATAAGAAAGACCATGGTGAAGCATAGTTATATTGGATAGCTGAAGAGCAGAGAGAGATAGGCAAGTTTCTCCCCCCATGTAGGGCGTACCTCCATTGCTACAATTTCTGAACACTTATATATGTAACAAATATTCGTCCGTGGATGTCCACGGCACTTTTGTGTAACATTTTATTTAAACACTTAGAATATGATGTGTATGGGTCCATGGGGATCACGGCAATTTTGATTTTTGAAACTTGTTTATATTCCTTAGATATCACGTATCTGTTTTACATGACGTATCACGGCTGATTAAGAATAAAACCAAGTCTATAATTTACTAGACGCGCGCCGTGTGTCTTTATCATGTCCGGCACTATGTAAGTACGGCATGTGGAAACTTATTACAACGTCTTGTAAATAAGGTGTCTAGTAAGGATACATGATCCGCGTCACTAGGGTTACATCCCTCTTATGCGACAAGTTGAATTATTAGGTTCACTTAATCCTCTTAGCCCGCATGGGAGATAATAGTACATGTACAATTTGAATAAATGCATATGAGTAAGAAATAGCACACTATGGAAACAACATATAAATCTAGAAGACATGACAATAATTTGCACAAAAACAGACCGTGGAGCTAGCTAGGCACCACGGAATTTTATTAGAACGGTTACGATTTTTTGACAGAATTAAAATCCCAAAACAAATAGAACCTAGAAAGCATGAAAACAAAACATACATGGATCTTCATTGAAGCTGACCACATTGAAGTGCCCATGCGGAGGCCGTAGCCTTTTCAGAGGTACCATCTTTTAAGGTTGCAAATATTCCATGTACGATCCAAGTCACGACCATCCATATCACGCAACTTGTACGCACCTAGTCCCAAAGTTTCCGTGACCTCATACAGCCCTTCCCACTTTGGACCAAGCTTCCATGTGTTCTCCGCGCGACTTGCCTTGTTAGCACGATAAACAAAATCCCTCGGTCGGAAGGAAACACCCTAGACTTTGGAATCGTAATAAGCTTTCATATGTGCCTTAGACTTGGCCTCATTGATGGCTGCTATCTCTCGTTTCTCCTCTAACAAGTCTAGATTGACCCGGAGTTGCTCATCTTTCATGACGACGTTAACCTCCGCAGTGCGGATTCTTGGCATCCTAATTTCTGATGGGATAACGACCTCGGTTCCGTAGGCCAGCGCGAATGGAGTGTCCCCATTGGCTGTTTTGATCACTGTCCTATGTGCCCGTAGGACATGCGGCAGTTCATCTACCCACTTAGCACTTCGTTCATCTAGGCGTGCTTTGATACCTTCACCTAGGCTTCTGTTTGCCTGCTCCACGAGACCATTAGTCTGTGGGTGTTTAACTGATGCAAAACGCCGTGTGATGTTCAACGCCACACACCAATCCTTGAATGGATTATCCGCGAACTGCTTTCCGTTATCTGAGATAATCTCGCCTGGCAAACTAAAGCGGCACACAATATTTTCCCAAACAAAATTTTTTACCTGTTTGCCCGTAATCGTTTTGACCACCTTAGCTTCTATCCAGCGTGTAAAATAGTCCATTGCGACGATCAAGAACTTAACGCCTCCTGCGGCAACAAGAAAAGGTCCTGCGATATCAATCCCCCACTTATAGAATGGCCATGGGATGTGATGGGTGTTAGTTGTTGCTGTGGATTTCACGGTACTGGCATGTGTACTTGGCAATCGCTGCATTTAAGAATCATGTCTCGTGTGTCCCGATGCATAGTCGGCCAATAGTACCTTATGCGTAAAGCTCGTGCCACTACTTATCCAGGGCCTGCATGCATGTCGCACGACCCTTCATGTATTTCACTAACCACATAGCTAGCCTGGCGCGGCCCGACGCATCGCAACCACGGCTGTAGGAAGGAACGCTTGTATAGAACACCATCTCGGAGTTCGAAATGCTGTGACTTCCTTTCGATACGCCGCGCCGCCTTTTCATTCTCCGGAAGGGTTTCATCAGTTAAATAGTAGATGATCGGGGTCATCCATGTAGGTCTTTCTTCTTCAACTATAGTTGCGATTTCTCCTCCTGTAATGGATTTTTCCTTGAGTATTTCAACCAACACTTGTTTGGATAAATGGGCGAAGCTTGTAGACACAATCTTGGTAAGAGCATCCGCCTTCTTGTTCTCGCCTCTCGGTACTTTCTTGATGGAAAACTTTCCAAAAGTGGCGATGAGTGACTTGAATTTCTGAAAGTGGCGTAGCCTCCTAGGATGTGATTCATGACAAGCCGTGAATCCACGTAGGCCTCAAGGTAGCGGACTCCCATCCTAGTGGCGATTTTTAAACTCGAAATCAATGCTTCATATTCTGCCTCATTATTCGTGGCGGTGAACTCAAAGCGCAAGGCGTAGGTAAATTCCATTCCTTCCGGATTCGTGAGAATGAGGTCGGATCCTGATCCGTTCGTGCATGAAGATCCGTCAGTAAACAAAACCTATGGTTCCGTTGGGATTTCCTCTTTTTGCACCATTGGTTCATCCTCCTCAAGTTTCTCAATTAGGAATTCTGCCAAAATTTGGCCTTTGACGGTTGTCCTTGGTCTATAGGAGATGTTATGTTCTCCTAGTAGGACGCTCCACTTCTGTAGCCTCCCGGCCACGTCCAGATTAGAGATGATCTGTTTTATTGGTTGATCAATGATGACCACAATTGGGTGCGCCTGGAAGTACCAGAGTAGCCTTTTCGCGGCGTAAACCAGTGACAAAACCAACTTATCCATTGGGGAATAGTTCAACTCCGGCCCTTGCAATGCTCTGCTTATAAAGTAAAGCGGAGTCTGGACTGAGTCCCGATCAGTCATAAGGACTGCGCTTATTGCTCCTTACGTAGCGGACAGATACATAATGAGCTCCTCCTTAGGTCTGGGTACAACTAGCATAGGAAGATCCGCGAGATGTTGTTTAAGCTGCCCAAAGGCTTCCTCTGCTTCTTTTGTCCAGCGGAAGTCTTCTTTCTTTAAGCACTTCTTGAGTGTTTTGAATAGAGGTAATGACTTCTCCGCGGACTTTGACAAGAACCTATTGAGCCCGACCAGCTTTCCATTGAGTGATTGTACCTCCTTGAGTGTCCGAGGGGATGGTAACTGTATCACGGCGTCCGTCTTCTTCGGACAAGGCTTGATGCCGTGTGGATTAATCATATACCCAAGAAACATTCCTTCGGTTTCCCCAAACATGCACTTTTTTGGATTCAGTTTCATGTTGATTCTCCTCAACGTGTCGAACGTCTCCTGGATATCACGGAGAAGTGCCTCCTCCGTATGGCTCTTGATGACCAAATCGTCAACATAGACCTCAAGATTACGGCCTATCTGAGAGTCAAAGGCTTTATCAACAAGTCGTTGATATGTCGCTCCAGCGTTCTTTAGTCCGAACGACATTTTCGTGTAACAATACACGCCCTGACTAGTGTGGAACGCCGTCTTATCCTCGTCCTCCTCCGCCATCCGGATCTGATGGTATCCTTTTTACGCATGTAAAAAACATTTGAAAGGGTATCCGCATAAAGATTCTACCTTCCAATAAATTTTGGGTAACGAATAGCAGTCTTGCGGACAAGCCTTGTTCAAGTCCGTGAAGTCCACACACATGCACCAGCTCGCATCATGCTTGCTGACCATGACCAGATTGGATAACCATTCGTGGTAATATACCTCGCGCATAATTCCTGCATCCACCAATTTCCGTACCTCGTCCAGTATAACCTGGCTGCGTTCTGGTGCTTGACCATGCTTCTTTTGCTTAAAAGGGGGATATCACTGGCGGATTTAAAGTCTATGTTCTGCTATCAAACGCGACACGCCCGTCATATGCTTTGGCTCCCATGCGAATATATCAAGGTTTGCCTTTAGGAGAGAGCACATGTCCTTCTTCCCTTAATCCGATAGCGTTCCCCCTATGGCTACCTCTTGCTCCGGGTAGTCAGGGTGGATTACCACCTTCCAGTTGGGGGGTGGTGATCCTTCCTTAATGGGAACCGGCTGGACTGGTGTTGTCACGACGTGGCATTCGAATGTCGGTACGATCGAATTGTAAATTGTAACAATTCCCCCTTCGACTGGGAATTTAACCATGCCGTGAGCCGTGGACGGGACCACCCGTATGGACAAGATCCATGGTCTTTCGATAATACCATTGTACGGAGAGTGTGAACGTATCACCATAAATTTCAACCATGCCGTGGTGGAATGCTCTTTATCCTCAATGGTCACCAGTAGACGCAGTTGTCCTATTGGCCATATAGTGTCTCCACTAAAGCCAATGAGCGGCGACGTGGCTGGCACTAATTAGCTTTTTACCTCTGGTCGTAGCTGTACGAAGCAGTGTTCGTAGAGTACTTCCGCCGATGATCCTCCGTCCACGTGAGAGGTGCATCAGCCACGTTGCTTGCCGTAATGGGAGGGAATGAGATCTCTCTGCCGCGTGAAATTTTTTGACTAAATTTCTACTTTGTGCAACGCTGCCAAGATTGGATCATATATATGGTTGAAGGCTTGTCCTTTTGGGTGTCCTTCTTGTCGTACTTTTTGTTATCCTTCCCATCCTTCCAATCCTTGACCAGGTGTTTGAGTTTGCCTAATTTAATCAGTGATTCTATATTATTCTTGAGTTGGATGCACTCCTCCGTGTCGTGGTCCTTGTCATTGTGGAATTCGCAAAAGCGATTTCCTTGACGGCGGTCAACTGGATTTGTCATTGGGGGAGGCCTCGGGAAGTTTGCCCCTTCCGTCAACAAGATATCTCGGTAAGTCATCTTTAGAGGGGTGAATTTTTCATCCGACCGCACTCCTTTATTTTGGCTCTTGTAATCCGAGTTCCTTCTGTTGCCTTGGGAGCTTTTACCACCTGATTGCCTCTTGGGCTGGTCGTTCGATCGATAGTTATGATTTACTTTTGTAGGGTACGCCGCAACTACCGTGGTTTCTCCTTCTACAAAGTTCCTTACCCTTTCCATGAGATCGTCGTACCTCTCCGGTCGTTTATCATTGAGACGCCTAATTAACTCCTTGTCCGTTATGACATGCATGTAGTCAGAAAATTTTAGGAGCTCGGGGCATGTTTTTGTGCGCGTGCACTCGTCATTGAAACGTTCCGTGAAGTCCTCCGTAGACTCTCCGGGCTGTTGCTTGACGGTTGCTAATGAGACCGGATCCCTATTATACTTTTTTCGCTAGGTATAATTGGTTTTGAACGCAGTGCGTAGCTCGCCGAAGCTATCAATACTTCGGTGAGGGAGCCTTTCAAACCAATCACGGGCATTGCCAATCATGGTCGAATTGAACATTTGGCACCATATAGGCATCAACCATCGTTCAATTTTCGCCTGCGTATCAAATATATTTAGGTGATCATCCGGATCACTAGACCCATCATAGGTTTTAACGCACGCCAGCATACGACGCTTCTTTTCCTTAGAGTAGTTCTGTATACGGAGAGTGAAGGCATCCTCTCTGTCGTCGCATCATGGACGGGATAGATCATCCTCTTCGTTCCGATAGTAGGGATCATCATAGTATCCCTCATCGTCTGATGGTGGTGGGGGGTATACCTAGGTTGGCGACGCTTGGGAGGATGGTCATCCGAATCCGACCCCGAAGGGTCATGAGGAGGGGGCGGTGCCCCACTTCTCGGCTGATGACCACTTCTGTGAGAAGAGATAAGAGCTTTCTTCCCACCATTCACCTTATCCCACACGCTGGTGTGGCGATTTTTCACGGATGTTTCCAACACCTGGCGTTCGGTAGAACCGTCAGACCTATCCCCTTCCTCACGGGCTTGTAGTAATTCCAGCATGATGCGATCCCCTATGCGCTCGAATACATTCCGAGGTTGAGGGTTTTACTCAAGGGGAGTTCGTTCCTGTGGACGCACCCTCCTTCTCCTCTTTTGAGTTTGAGGGGAGGTGCTAGACGCGATACTACAGAAGTTAAGCCTAGATTGGAGGTTCCTTCCCAGGTTTAGCCTTGACGCGATAACCGGGACGATCCTATAAAAGTTCTGCGTGAGAACACGCTCGAGGTCTTCGTCACCGAGTGATTCCACGTCTAATTCTGTCTCGATTTTTGGCCTCTGCGGCTCCTTGTTAGGGGCCTTTGGCGCAATCCCCGGATCAGGATTATCCATGGTGATGGTTGGCGCCGGGGTATTGTCGGACGTGCCTGCCCCACCAAAAGACTGAAAGACGTTTCAATTATTCACTTCGTCTGTTTGGCTACCAGGGGACTGGGTGGAGATTAATATCCCATCACCCGTGGACTTTCGGTTCCCAAGATTCGTGTTCCTCAGATTTCCTTGTCGGTGTCCCTTCATCATTTAAAAGAGATCAAGATCAAGATTTTAGCTTAGTGTTTGGGTCCCATGGAAGGCTCTAACTTGTTGATACAAAAGTTGGATGATCCCTGCTTGACCCGAATTAGGCTTAATTCGGGTAGGCTGGGCTCCGGCTCTTGCACCAAGTGAATAACTTGTTGAGATCCTGCACACTAAAGCAACACGCGTTAGACTTACCGTGGGAGCGTATCCCACGATTAGACTCTAGCGTGAGAGTAAGTAATCGGCTTAGGGTTATGAATCGGTTGTAGGTTGAGAGTATAGAGAATGTAATACTTTGTCATTTTATATAATTTTGTATTTAAGGCATCGTTTCACCATCCTTCCTTATATATTTTTTATAGAATTTTGTATTTAAGGCGTCATTTGTAACTCTTATTTTCTTTTTGAAACATTTTATTGCACACTTTATGGAATTACATGTGTTATTTTTAGAATTTTGTATTTAAGGCATCATTTATAATTCCTATTTTCTTTTTGAAGCATTTTATAGAAACCCTTTAATGAATTGCATGTGTAATTTTTATAAAACTTTGTATTTAAGGCATTGTTTCACCATCCTTCCTTATATATTTTTATAGAATTTTGTATTTAAGGCATCATTTGTAATTCCTATTTTCTTTTTAAAGCTTTTATGGAAACCCTTTAATGAATTACATGTGTCATTTTTATAGAATTTTGTTTTTAAGGCATTGTTTCACCATCTCTCATTATATATTTTTAAGAATTTTGTACTTAAGGCATCATTTGTAATTCCTATTTTCTTTTTGAATCATATTATGGAAACCCTTTAATGAATTACATGTGTCATTTTTATAGAATTTTGTATTTAAGTCATTGCTTCACCATCCTTCCTTATATATTTTTATAGAATTTTATATTTAAGGCATCATTTCTAATTCCTATTTTCTTTTTGAATTATTTTATGGAAACCCTTTAATGAATTACAGGTGTCATTTTTATATAAATTTGTATTTAAGGCATTGTTTCACTATCCTTCCTTATATATTTTATAGAATTTTGTATGTAAGACATCATTTGTAACTCCTATTTTCTTTTTGAAGCATTTTATGAAAACCTTTTAATGAATTACATGTGTCATTTTTAGAATTTTGTATTTAAGGCATCATTTGTAATTCCTATTTTCTTTATGAAGCATTTTATGGAAACCCTTACATGTGTCGTTTTTATAGGATTTTGTATTTAAGGCATTGTTTCACCATCCTTCCTTGTATATTTTATAGAATTTTGTATTTAAGGCATTATTTGTAATTCTTATTTTCTTTTTGAAGTATTTTATGGAAAACATTTAATGAATTACATGTGTCATTTTGATAGAATTTTGTATTTAAGGCATTGTTTCACCATCCTTCTTTATATTTTTTTATAAAATTTTGTATTTAAGTCATCATTTGTAATTCATATTTTCTTTTTGAAGCATTTATGGAAACCCTTTAATGAATTACATGTGTCATTTTCATAGAATTTTATATTTAAGCCATTGTTTCATCATCCTCCTTATATATTTTTATATAATTTTGTATTTAAGGCATCAATTGTAATTCATATTTTCTTTTTGAAGCATTTTATGTAAACCTTTTAATGAATTACATGTGTCATTTGCATAGAATTTTGTATTTAAGGCATTGTTTCACCATCCTTTCTTATATATTTTTATTGAATTTTGTATTTAAGGAATCATTTTTAATTCCTATTTTCTTTTTGAAGCATTTAATAGAAACCCTTTAATGAATTACATGTGTCATTTTGATATTTGTTTTTAAGGCATTGTTTCATCATCTTCCTTATATATTTTTAAGAATTTATATTTAAGGCATCATTTGTAATTCCTATTTTCTTTTTGAAGTATATTATAGAAACCCTTTAATAAATTATATGTGTGATTTTTATAGAATTTTGTATTTAAGGCATTATTTCACCATCCTTCCTTATATATTTTTATAGAATTTTGTATTTAAGGAATCATTTGTAATTCCTATTTTCTTTTTGAAACATTTTATTGAATCCTCTTAATGAAACACATGTGTCATTTTTATAGAATTTTGTATTTAAGGCGTTGTTTCACTATCATTCCTTATATTTTTTTATAGAATTTTGTATTTAAGGCATTATTTGTAATTATTATTTTCTTTTTGAAGTATTTTATGGAAAACATTTAATGAATTACATGTGTCATTTTTATAGAATTTTGTATTTAAGGCATTGTTTCACCATCCTTCCTTTATAGAATTTTGTATTTAATCATTTGTAATTCATATTTTCCTTTTGAAACATTTTATGGAAACCCTTTAATGAAATTAATGTGTCATTTTTATAGAATTTTGTATTTAAGGCATTGTTTCATCATATTTCCTTATATATTTTTATATAATTTTGTATTTAAGGCATCATTTGTAATTCATATTTTCTTTTTGAAGCATTTATGGAAACTTTTTAATGAATTACATGTGTCATTTTAATGGAATTTTGTATTTAAGTCATTGTTTCACCATCCTTCCTATATAAGTGTTTTTGATTTGATTTGATTTGATTTGTTATTTGATATATATATATATATATATATATATATATATATATATATATATATATATATATATATATATATATATATATATATATATATATATATATATATATATATATATATATATATATATATATATATATATATATACAGTTAGGATAAAATGAGAAGAAACTTTAAAATAAGAAGGATAAGAAGAAACTATAACCGCATATTCGAGATGCATCCACTTAAATTAGATGCATCTTTATAATCTTAGATGCATTATAATGCATTATAACGTGTTGTATAGCTTTTAATTAGATGCATATACGTATATTAGATGCATTTTATAATTTATTATATTTTTGTTCTTCTGCATTTTATAATTTATCTATATATATATATATATATATATATATATATATATATATATATATATATATATATATATATATATATATATATATATATATATATATATATATATATATATATATATATATATATATATATATATATATATATATATATATATATATATTATATATATATAGAGAGAGAGAGAGAGAGAGAGAGAGTTAGGATAAAATGAGAAGAAACTTTAAAATAAGAAGGATAAGAAGAAACTATAACCGCATATTCGAGATGCATCCACTTAAATTAGATGCATCTTTATAATCTTAGATGCATTATAATGCATTATAACGTGTTGTATAGCTTTTAATTAGATGCATATACGTATATTAGATGCATTTTATAATTTATCTATATTTTTGTTCTTCTGCACGTGCCAAAATCATGAAAATTAATTTGCACCATCTACACATCAAATTAACTTCCGAAACTCAATATGGTGCATCTACATGAATATAAATGCATCTAATACAAGTCGTTGCATCTCAAATATGCGGTTTTAGTTTCTTCTCACCACTTCTTATTTTAAGTTTCTTCTAATTGGATCCTTACTCTATATATATATATATATATATATATATATATATATATATATATATATATATATATATATATATATATATATATATATATATATATATATATATATATATATATATATATATATATATATATATATATATATATATATATATATATATATATATATATATATATATATATATATATATATATATATATATATATATATATATATATATATATATATATATATATATATATATATATATATATATATAGTGTAGTATTCAATGCAGAACCGCTATTGTTTTACGGAACTTTCAGAACCACTAGTTTCAATCTATATTAGGGTTTGTCGTGCATGGTTTTAGGTTTTGGCTTTAAATTTATGGCTTTAGATTTCATCGTTTAAGGTGTACTACTTAGTGTGTATGGTTTAGAGCGTTAAATGCAAAAATATTATTAAGTACAGAACTTGTAGAACTATAAGTTATTTTTTTTTAAGATTTAGAATTTAAATTTTAAGGTCTAAGATTTCGGGTTTATGGGTTAGAATTTGAGATTTAGACTTTAGGAAGTGTGATTTAGTGTTTTGGGTTTAAGTTTTAGGGTGTAGGGATAAATTATTGTGGTTCTGTAAGTTCTGTAAACAAATTGTGGTTCTGCATTGAATGCTCCCCTATGTATATATATATATATATATATATATATATATATATATATATATATATATATATATATATATATATATATATATATATATATTATATATAGGTATAACTATGACTTGATACCACACCTCTAATCCCAGTCATATGTGACATGGCACCTTTACACCAATAGCATTTGTTTTTTTGCCAAAAAAATCTTTAAAAAAATCCGAAAATCATTGTTTGAAAACGTAATTTTGAAAAAAGCGGCATTTTCCAAAAAGCGGCGTCTTCCAAACGCACCTATATATAATACTTCTTTTCTCACTTTTCACTTTTATGCTATCAAAAAAAACACACACATATCACAGCCGTCGGGGAAAACACACACAGTACAAACATAAACGATCTCCATTCCAATATTATCAATCCAACATCCATGAAAAACCTTGCAATCATTTGATCAGAAAACCGATCCATCATCAATAACTGATCCCACATCTTTTTTATACGGGGTTTATTCACATACCTAACCCTAACTAAAAAACCAGCTTTGTATCAGTTTTCTTCAATCTATAAGCATGACAATCAATTATACAGAGACATAATCCCTACATAATCAACCCTAATTAATAATCAGAAACCCTATTTTTGATTCGTATGATTTGTTCTTTATGGTTGACTATAAGTGATAAATTCTTGAACAATTGGCTATAAGGGATGTAACAAGTATGGGCTTATCCTTTCCCTCACTCTTATTATTTTTGTTTTCCCTCACTCTTATTATTTTTGTTTTGGTCCCTAATCATTTTTCAGGCGTTGGTGATTGACTGAAATAATTTAGGGGCTGTTTGGCTATGGCTAACGATGCTCAATTCTGCCTGTAAGCTGTTCTAACACTTTTTAGTTAATCCAATTAGAAATTATTAGTTGTTCATTGGTTTGATTAGTATTGTTCTATGCTCTTGACCTGTTTTCACGTGAAAATTAACGATCTTCTACTCGATTTCACTACCGGATCGATTACGACCCCCCGGCCGGAACCCTGTATTTCTATAAAAAAAACCTAACAACTGATTTATGTTTACGTATACCGCTGTCCGGTCTCAAGAAGGTTATTTGAAGTTAAAACTTAAACTTCAATGGCTTTTAGATATTAATATTTTTATGCTGATTTTGTGGCAGGTTAAGTGAAAACTATAACATGAGAGGTATGGGTTTTTAATTCAACATGTGCAATGGACATGCTTGAAAGTTGGGAATACTCAGACTAAACTATTTGCCTTTGGAGGTTCTAACATTACCTCATCCCTCTTTATTTATTGTTCAAAATGAATTGCATCCTAATGCTTTTATGCTTTTCAGATCTGCAAGATTGTCCTGGATCAGAGGTATTCAAAGAGGGTAAATTAGCGGCAAATTACCGCTCTTCTTAAGGTAACCTATTAGCGCCCTAATGAGAGAGAGAGAAAAATAGAGGTGAATATTCTCAAGGTCTGAGTGTGTGCTTGGTTAAATTTCCAAATGACTGTATGTGAACTGGAAGAAAAAGGAGCTCAAGCAATACTTTACAAATCCTTGAGATAAACAAATGAATATAAAGAAGAGATAGGACTTTTGTTTCTGTTTTTACATATTGATATGGTTTACCCGTTAACAGTTTCTCCTTTCTACATATTAGGCTTATGAGAGTAATTCTTGGTTTCACAGGCTATTTAGATCCTTCCAAACCAGATCTCCCTCAATTGTACGAGTGAGATTTTAGATGTGGGCTTGATCTTAATAAACTTTATGGTAAGAAGTTTAAATTTGAAAATAGGTGTGGTTTGTAGTATAATATATGTGGTCTATTAAAGCTGTGAAAGATAATAGTAAACCGAAAGATATGAAACAACCAAAGAACAAAATTAACGTAACATCAAAGAAAGAAAAGAAAGAGTGAAATGCTTTGGTTGCACTATATGCTATCTATTACCTCTTTTAGTTATCCATTATTACCTCCTTAGTAAATATACCTCACATATTTCTGCTGATTTTTGTTTATTCGTTTGTGATCAGGATCCGACATTGCTTCTGGGCCTGTGTGGACAGAGTATACAAACTTCTTAAAATTGTTACCGATAAGCAAAGAAAACTTAATAAGGTTAGTTCACGGTTTGGAGGTTTCTTCAAGTTTTTATTAATAGTTTTCCAATAATACAATGTAGCAAGTGTAGCTTATCTTGGGAGTTACATTAACATGATTGGACTATATATTACAGCCTCCTATGTAGGCCGATGATTTTGTGACAATTTGCAAAATTCTTCCGCTTGCTACAGGGAGTTGTGATTCTAGAGCGTCATATATGATATGTTTGTGTGCGTATAGTTGCTGTTATAGGTGGACACAAAAGTAAGATTTCATTCGAGGGTGAAGAAGGTACCTACTGCAGATGACTCATTAGTAACATAGCTGATTGTTTGATTCCATAACTTAATTACTTAATAATAAGTGTGAAAACACTTATCCTTTTACCACTTATTTCCAATAATAACAAGACCAAAACGTGTATTTTATGTCGTAAAAGTCGGAATTATGCGTGGTTTGTGTTTTTATTGTGTTTTAGGACCAAAATATGAAAAAGGAAAAAAACACGGGCTTTCAGGGGCTTTTATCGAAGAAAACGGGAAAAGACGAAGTCAAAAGATCAAGAGTGCAAAAAGAACGGAAGTCCAAGACCTATTCTGAAGATTTATCGAAGAAAAAGTCTTAAGACGGAAGTTTAATGAAGTCGAAGAACTTAAGTCTAATAGAAGAAGAAAGTTAAAAGACAAGTTCAAATCCCGAGACGACATCGAGAAAAGAAAAAGAATTAAAGTCGAGTCGAGAAGACGTGAAGAAAGAAAGAAATAAGATGCAACACATGCACTCCTTCCACTTTTCCTATAAATACCCTCCTAATACACATTAGGAGGGAGTTAGTCTTTAATTTTTTAGTTTTTCATTTTTTACTTTTCTTTCTAGTTTTTAGAGAGAGAAAGTTCTAAACTTTCTCTCACTAAGTTTCATCTTTTCTTTCAATCTTTCAAGATTAAACATTTGTGTATTGCTTATTTTCATTAATCAAGTTCTATTTAAGCTTTTAATCCTTCATCTCCTTCTACCTTTGTTTGATATTTAGATTGATTTTGGTGCGAATTTCATATGATCCGTGTTGTTCTTAATGATTTCGTGCTTAAAAAGTTAATCTTTTTATCATTACTTAAGTTTTCATACGAATAAGCTTTGAGATCTTTATGATTATTGGCTTATTTTTATGTTTAGCTTATTTACTTTTTAAAAGTTTTCTTAAAAAGTTCATCTTTTTATCATTTGATTTAAAAGTTTGCTTATTTCAAGTAGGATAAGTTGTTAGTAGTGCTTATTTGATCCGTTTAGTTATTGATTCGTTTTAGTTTTGGGAATAAGCTCATCATAATAGCTTATTTCTTGGCTTTTCTCGAATCTCATTTAAATCAGAAAGGGTTTAAACCCCTTTCCGATCGTGATATTCCGAGCAGCCACCATCCTCCTCTTTCCGATTGGTAAATCGGAAAAGGGTTTTAAGGGGTTCCGATTTGAGCAGTTAGTATTCCGATCAGGACCATTGTTAGCACATTCCGATTAGAGTTTTTGTCCCAGTATTCTGATCTGGCCCTTTTATAACATTCCGACCATGGGCATTGAGTGATATTCCGATTGAGGGTTTTGAGATACATTCCGATTGCCTAATTTTTCTATATTCCGATTAGGGTTGTGTTACACATTCCGATCTGGCCCTTTGTTTGAATATTCCGATTGATGTTTCATCCCATTATTCCGATCAGCCACATTGCAAACATTCCGACCAATTGATCGGAATATATTCCGATCTGAACCATTGTTTCCCACATTCCGATTGCACCCTATTCCGACCAATATTCCGATTAGACTTCAATTTGGCAATTTACGATGGTTTAGTTTCTTGTTTGTGCAAGGTTTCCAAGTGTTTATTTTATTAAGTGTGCTAGTATTTTTCTAATATTGCCTTTAAGTTCCCAAGCATTTATTTTAACTCATTACATTTAGTTTAATCTTTAAAACTTCTACTTTACTCAACGACACTTACTTATTTGCTAATAGTTTAAAATAGATAATCAACCAAACCATTCTCTTGTTCACCAAAAGACGATTGAGTCGCACTTTAGACCGGTTATCAATTCGAAAAGAATCGGTTCAACGAACTTTCATACTTGGTTGCAAAATCAAGTATTAAATGGCGCCGCTGCCGGCTCTTTTCGTTAAGATTAACGGTTTCTAGTGAGAGACGCATTGAATTTTGGGATCCGTTCTTTGAACGTTCTTTTCCTTGCTTTAAAAATTTTCAAAAATCCTAAAAAATTTAAAATTCTTCAAAAATACAAAAACATTGAAAAATCATTAAAAGCAATTCTTTTCCAAAGGTTTTGCACCAAAAAGATTATATAGATATTTTCTCTGTGTATATTATTCTTCTGCAGGTGTATGCGTACTAGATCTTCGAACTATTCTGAGCCCGAGACTCGTGAAGATTTAGATATGGCTGGTGTTAATAACAATAATAATAACCCACCTCTACCCAATTTGAACAACAACAACAACAACAATGTCCCCCTACCTGATTTACGAACAATGGAGGAATTGTGCCAACCCACCATGAACGGACGCGGAGGTCCGATTGCGCCAATGCACGTCACGGCTCAGGAGTTTTGGTTGAAGCATCACATGATCCAACAAGTGCAAACTAACCCATTTCGCGGAATTCCGGATGATGATGCCAACAAACACCTCGACAAATTCATTACCATTACCCACAGCATGAAGTGCCCCGGTGTTTCTATGGATGACCTTCGCCTTCAACTTTTTCCTCACTCGCTTTCTCACCATGCCGAAAAATGGTTTGACCGTCTCCCAAAGAATTCTATTCATACGTGGAATGACATGACTCAACGCTTTTTGTCGCGCTACTTCCCTCCATCCATGGTCACCAGCCTTCGTAACCAAATTAGTGGATTCATGCAAGACAATGATGAATCACTCTTCGATGCTTGGGAACGATACAATGATTTGATCGACCGCTGTCCGAACCATAATATGCTACCCGTCACTCTCATTGATACCTTCTACAATGGTCTCACTTTTCGTGATCGTGACACGATCAACGCCGCCGCCGGTGGTACTTTTATGAAAAGGAGACCGGAAGAGTGTAGAGAATTGATTGAAAACATGACTACTCACCACAAGAATTGGGATTCATCCGCATCCTCAATATCTAATCAGAGAGTCAATGTTTCTTCTACTACTTCCAATCCCGAGATATCCGAACTTACCCGACAAATCGCTAGTATGCACAAGGATTTCATGTCCATGGCCACAAACCACTTTCAACAAGCTAAAGCCGTTGCTATTTCTTGTGACACATGTGGTGGTCCTCATTCTTACAATGATTGTCCTTCTACCCAAGGCAATTTTTCTGAAAACGTTAACGTAACATACGGTACTTATCCCACGGGAGGCTATCAAGCCCGCCCTCAAGGAGACCGTAGCTTGCTAAGTTATCGTTCAAATAACTATCTTGCTCCACCCGGTTTCCCTCCTACCAACCAAAACCAACAACAAAGTTATAACCGAAACAATCAATCCCAACCTCGTGCCAACAATCAATATCAATCCCAAAGAAACCCATACCCAACTCAAGGAAATTCTGAAGCTTACCAAGCTCCACCTCTCAATCAACCGATGGCATTAAATCAAGACGTCGAGACGTTCATGAAGACTAATCGGGAGTTGGTGACGAATCTTCAGAGTCAAGTCATCAACTTGAAGGGCGAAATGGCGAAACAAGGGAGCGATATTCGAGCCGAGCTAAGGAATGACATGGCAAAACAAAGCAATGAAATTCGCGCAGACATCAGAGACTCTTTCAGCACTCAAGCGCTTAACATTCGTGATATGATCGGTTCGCTCATCCAAGGTAGTCAACCCTCTTCTTCGGGTACTCTTCCGAGTAACACCGTTGCGAATCCAAGAGGGGAGATGAAAGCAATCACTACTCGTAGTGGAAAAGGTTATACGGAACCCGAGCTTCCTACACCTCCACCCGTGATTGTGAATAGGGAAAAAGAGCAACTTTCCCCACCTCCTTTACCTTCTACCCCCATTTCCCCACCACCCGTGGTTGTGAGTGATCCTACTCCCCTAAAGTTTTCTTCTTCATCCAATATACCTTATCCTTCAAGGTTGAGGAAAGAGAAGCAAAAGAGCAAGGATGATATTCAAGTTTCGAACTTTCTAAAAATGTTTTAACAATTAAATTTTAACATCTCCTTTGCCGAGGCTCTCGCTCACATGCCCAAATACGCTAAGATGTTTAAAGATCTTCTAAGTGACAAGGAGAAGCTTCTTGACATTGCTCAGACCCAACTTAATGAAAATTGCTCCGCAGTGCTCTTAAGGAAATTTCCCACCAAACTTGGTGATCCGGGTCGCTTCTTGATTCCTTGCAATTTCCCAGGAGTAGAGAATTGCATGGCCTTGGCCGATCTAGGTGCCAGTATAAACATAATTCCTTTAAGTGTTTGGAAGCAATTATCTCTCCCTGAGCTAGTCCCCACCAAAATGACTTTGGAATTAGCTAACCGTACGGTTGCTTATCCAGTGGGGATAGCCGAAGATGTCTTTGTTGGCGTTGACAAATTCACCTTCCCGGCGGATTTTGTTGTCGTTGACTATGAGATGGATCCTCGTGTTCCATTAATCGTTGGACGTCCATTCCTGAGGACCGGTCGCACTCTCATTGATGTAGCCGCGGGCGAAATAATCATGAGAGTTGGTGACGATAAAATTGTCTTCAACATGGGTAAGATTTCTAAGCAACCTTATTCATATGAGAGTGTTAATGCTATTGATGTTCTCGATGAGGCTTGTGAAGAACATTTTCATGATGCTTGCAAAAGTACTCTTTCTTCTCTACCCAATGTTGAGACCGTTGCCTCAATTGCTCCGGCATTAACTCCTTTTGGAGAAAGTGACTTGGATGATTTCGAAGCTAGCTTGGGTCCTCTCGATATTAAGTATGATAATTCGTCCACCGATTGGGATGAAGACATTCGTACTGTTGAGAGACTTCTCAATGAGGACCCGTTTTCTCCTCCTTCTCCTAAAGAGGTGACTAATGATGATCCATCGTTAGTTTCACCATCTATTGAGGATCCTCCCACTCTTGAGCTTAAGGACCTACCTCCTCATCTTGAGTACGTTTTCTTTGAAGACAACAAGAAGTTACCGGTCATCATCGCAAAGGACCTGAAAGAAGAAGAAAAATCCCGACTCATCGCCGTGTTGAAGAAGCATAAAAGAGCTATCGCTTGGAAAATCTCCAACATTCGCGGAATTGATCCTCACTTTTGCACACATAAAATTCTCATGGAGGACGACTTTAAGCCCACAATTCAAAGCCAACGAAGGGTGAATCCTAAAATCCATGAAGTCATCAAAAAAGAGGTTATCAAACTTCTTGATGCGGTATGATTTACCCTATTTCGGATTCACCATGGGTTAGTCCAGTCCATTATGTGCCTAAGAAAGGCGGCATCATCGTTGTGCCCAATGCAAACAACGAGTTGATTCCTACCCGTCTCGTTACTGGGTGGAGAGTTTGTATAGACTACCGCAAACTCAATGATGCCACAAGAAAGGATCATTTCCCTCTACCTTTTATGGACCAAATGCTTGAACGTTTAGCGGGTAATGAATATTACTGCTTTCTTGATGGTTTCTCGGGTTATTTCCAAATACCCATCGATCCCCAAGATCAAGAGAAGACAACATTCACTTGTCCCTATGGCACATTTGCCTACAAAAGGATGCCTTTTGGCTTATGCAATGCCCCCGGGACTTTCCAAAGGTGCATGTTGGCTATCTTCCAAGACATGGTTGAGCCAACTATGGAAGTCTTCATGGATGATTTCTCGGTCTTTGGGGATTACTTCTCTTCTTACCTTGCTAATTTGGAACGTATGCTTAAGCGGTGCGAAGACACTTACCTTGTTCTGAATTGGGAAAAATGCCATTTTATGGTAAAAGAAGGCATTGTGCTAGGACACAGAATCTCTAAAGCCGGTCTTGAAGTCGACCGTGCTAAAGTAGATGTCATAGCCAAATTACCTCCACCTTCAACCGTGAAGGGTGTGAGAAGTTTTCTGGGTCATGCGGGCTTCTATCGTCGATTCATTCAGGATTTCTCTAAAATCGCTCGCCCGATGACCCACCTCTTGGAAAAAGATACTCCTTTTATCTTTTCTAAAGAGTGTATCGAAGCTTTCAATCTTCTTAAGGATAAGCTAACTAAGGCACCGGTCTTGGTTACCCCTAATTGGGAGCTGCCTTTTGAATTGATGTGCGATGCTAGCGACTTTGCTATTGGTGCGGTTTTGGGTCAAAGAGTGAATAAACACTTCCAACCAATCCACTATGCTAGCAAAACAATGACGGGGGCTCAATTGCATTATACGACAACCGAAAAAGAGCTTTTAGCTGTTGTCTATGCTTTTGAAAAATTTCGCCCCTATCTTGTTTTATCCCCCACCATCGTATACACGGACCATTCCGCGTTGAAGTACTTGATGACTAAGCATGACTCTAAGCCAAGACTTCTTCGCTGGGTTTTACTCCTTCAAGAATTCAACATTGAAATTCGTGACAAGAAGGGTGCCGAAAACCTGGCCGCGGATCATCTGAGTCGACTTGAGGATCCATATCAAGGGGATCATCCGAATAAAGAGATCAATGACTCTTTCCCCCTTGAGACCTTAATGTCTATAAATCTCAATCTCGATGACACCCTGTGGTTTGCCGACATTGCAAACTACTTAGCGGGTGGTATTCTAATCCAAGGGTTAACATCCCAACAAAAGAAGAAGTTCTTGAATGATGTTGAGACTTACTTTTGGGATGACCCTTATCTATTCAAACAATGTGCTGATCTGATCATTCGTCGTTGTGTTGATGGACCGGCAGCTTTGCAAATCCTTGATGCTTGCCATAGAGGACCCACCGGTGGTCACTTTGGTCCCAACTACACCGCGAAGAATGTGTTTGACGCTGGATTCTATTGGCCCACCATTTATCGTGATGCTCACGAAATGGTTAAGCATTTTGATGCTTGCCAACGCCAAGGCAAGATCACACATAAAGATGAGATGCCTCAAAATTTCATACAGGAATGTGAAATCTTTGACGTATGGGGCATCGACTTTATGGGGCCATTTCCATCCTCCAAAGGGAACAAGTACATCCTCGTCGCAGTTGACTACGTTTCTAAATGGGTTGAAGCCAAGGCTCTCCCTACGAACGATGCGAGGGTGGTTGTGAACTTTTTGAAGCAGCTTTTCGCTCGATTCGGCGTTCCTCGTGCTATTATCAGTGACCGCGGGACTCATTTTTGCAATGATCAATTTGCAAGAGTCATGGCTAAGTACGGTGTTAATCATCGTCTTTCCACCGCCTATCATCCCCAAACCAATGGGCAATGCGAGATATCCAACCGTGGATGAAGCGAATTTTGGAGCGTACTGTGGGAGAGCATCGTGCCGCGTGGGCCGATAAGTTAGATGATGCTCTGTCGGCTTTCCGTACTGCTTATAAGACCCCGATCGGCTATACGCCTTATCGTCTTGTGTACGGGAAAGCATGCCACCTCCCTATCAAGCTGGAACATAAGGCGTACTGGGCCTTGAAGTGGGCTAACTTCGACATCCACAAAGCCGGTGATCATCGCAAGATTCAACTCAACGAGCTCAACGAACTGAGGAATGATGCTTACGAGAACTCACTGATCTACAAGGAGAAGACCAAGATCATTCATGACGCAAGGATTAAGAACCGAGAGTTCCACGTTGGTGATCAAGTCTTACTTTTTAACTCTCGGTTGAAGATCTTCTCTGGCAAGTTGAAGAGCCGCTGGTCTGGTCCATTCACCGTCGCCGAAGTCTTTCCATATGGGACCATTGAGCTCTCTCAGCCAAATGGGCCCAATTTCAAGGTGAATGGCCAGCGTTTGAAGCTGTACTTTGGTGAGGACATCTCTCATGAGATGATCCCATCCCTCACCATGTTTCCCATGCACTAAATTGGGTCGAGTCAGGCTCGTGACTCGGTGAACCAAAACAAGCGCTTCTCGGGAGGCAACCCGTGACCTATCCTTTACTGCTTTCATAATAAGTGTAGGGGGGAGCACCGTATGTGTTTGTTGTCTTGTTTCTTGTGCTGTACAGGGATTAAAGCTTCAAAGATCCACCTTGATGACTTTTGACGAACCGTGATACCGTGTTCCCATCTTCCCGGTTCTATCCTAAAACTCTTGTGATTCAATATTTCATATTTTATATGTTCACATTGAAATCACTTTAGTTGTCCTTTCCTTAGCAAGATTTAAATAAAGTGCACAATGTCCTAAGTGTAGGGGAGTTTACTCCCACATGCTTAAACATTGAGGACAATGTTTATCTCAAGTGTGGGGGGGACTTCTATCGAAGTAAGTGGCCTCATTTTAACCTGAAAAACTTGATTTTTCGACATTTTTCAAAATTTTTAATCTATTTTGGCCTAGTTGTATAGTTGTATTTTCCTTTGTTATGTTTATTTTCTTTTCTTGCTAGAATAAATTTTCAGTAAAGTGGTTTTAAATTTTTCTTAGTCATGAATATTTTGACTCAACCCGAGTTTACTTATCTAAGTTTACTCTAGCTAGTATCCTTAACGTGTTTAAGTCAAGTTTTGCTAGGCTTTTATATAGGGAGCTATAAAACGCGAAAGTGTTAACTCTCACAGGTTAAGAACAATAACTTTCCGCAAGTTCCTATAATTGATACTAGAGAGTTGTTTATCAAGGGAACTTTAAAATGCGATTTCTAAACTTGAAAAAGTCTAAGAATTTGCAAGATCCTATAGATGACTCGAAAACCCAAAACATTGATTTAATAGGCTAAGCATCCACGAGTCTCATTCCTTGAGATTTTAAACTGTGGAGGACGAGAGATGATAGAGTCAATTATAAGTTCGGTATTCTTTCGTGAATTTATGTGAGTTAATTATAAGCCTATTCTCCCTTCGCTTGTTAATAAATTTATCTGCAATAAATAAGGTTGTACGATTTAAAAGGTTACTTAGCTTCTAGCCCAAGATCGTTTAAAAGTTGCTCGGTACGGATTAGAGTTCATAGCCAAGGCATAACTTATTGAAGCGGGATGCGAAGATTGGCGAGTCCGAAAAGGCCCTAACAAGGCATGAGGGCTACATTTTGTTGCTAAAGATCCAAAAGTGATGTGAAGAATCATTTATCGAAAATCAATATGAAGGATCGAGACACACGACGAAAAGCAAACACTCCCCAAAAGATCATGGAGAAGTCTATCCAAAAAGACCCTAACAAGGTATGAGGATAAATAGATCCAAGTCCTAAAAGGAGGCGGATCGTTGTATATCAAAGTCCAAAATAAAGATTGGAGAAAAATGAAGAAGTCGTGGTCCAAATATGAAGAATCTCTCAAAACTCCAAGTGAAGAAATTCCTATTATGAAGAGAAGACCATTATTTCATGAACGTCTCTCAAAGATTTGAAGTATGAAGTCGCTGCCAAATATCGGTCCGAGAAAGGTCTCAAATCGCGAAGCAAGTTATGCCAAGATATGAACTTTATGAGGTCCCGAGAAGCAGTTTTAAAAGATTTTGTTCTTTAGCTAACTATTGATTAAATCGTTCACTTTATTTTTGGCCTAACTAACTATCGAAATAAGTCAAACAATGCATCCTCGTGATCATTCAAGACAAAAATAAAATATAAGAGATACACCTAGGAATAAGGGAGTCTAAGTGAATAATTGGCCCACATGAGTTCGTGTTAGTTTGCTAACTTATAATAACAATGATCTCGTTTTTAAGCTTGGTATGGGGAACGTGAAACTTGAGGGTGATAAACGTTCATGGCTGCCAAAACCAATGTAAGTGTTTGATTTCTTTACTTGTTTCTATCTTTTTATGTTTAGTATTTAATAAAGGCCAAGGTGGGTTATTTATGATGGAAAATGTAAACCGTGCTTTAAAATTAATGCATTGCATGAGGGCATTGCAATGGTCAAGTGTAGGGGATTTAATAAGTGTGAAAACACTTATCCTTTTACCACTTATTTCCAATAATAACAAGACCAAAACGTGTATTTTATGTCGTAAAAGTCAGAATTATGCGTGGTTTGTGTTTTCATTGTGTTTTAGGACCAAAATATGAAAAAGGAAGAAAACACGGGCTTTCACGGGCTTTTATCGAAGAAAACGGGAAAAGACGAAGTCAAAAGATCAAGAGTGCAAAAAGAACGGAAGTCCAAGACCTATTCTGAAGATTTATCGAAGAAAAAGTCTTAAGACGGAAGTTTAATGAAGTCGAAGAACTTAAGTCTAATAGAAGAAGAAAGTTAAAAGACAAGTTCAAATCCCGAGACGACATCGAGAAAAGACAAAGAATTAAAGTCGAGTCGAGAAGACGTGAAGAAAGAAAGAAAGAAGATGCAACACATGCACTCCTTCCACTTTTCCTATAAATACCCTCCAAATACACATTAGGAGGGAGTTAGTCTTTAATTTTTTAGTTTTTCATTTTTTACTTTTCTTTCTAGTTTTTAGAGAGAGAAAGTTCTAAACTTTCTCTCACTAAGTTTCATCTTTTCTTTCAATCTTTCAAGATTAAACATTTGTGTATTGCTTATTTTCATTAATCAAGTTCTATTTAAGCTTTTAATCCTTCATCTCCTTCTACCTTTCTTTGATATTTAGATTGATTTTGGTGCGAATTTCATATGATCCGTGTTGTTCTTAATGATTTCGTGCTTAAAAACTTAATCTTTTTATCATTATTTAAGTTTTCATACGAATAAGCTTTGAGATCTTTATGCTTATTGGCTTATTTTTATGTTTAGCTTATTAACTTTTTAAAAGTTTTCTTAAAAAGTTCATCTTTTTATCATTTGATTTAAAAGTTTGCTTATTTCAAGTTGGATAAGTTGTTAGTAGTGCTTATTTGATCCGTTTAGTTATTGATTCGTTTTAGTTTTGGGATTAAGCTCATCATAATAGCTTATTTCTTGGCTTTTCTCGAATCCCAATTAAATCGGAAAGGGTTTAAACCCCTTTCCGATCGTGATATTCCGAGCAGCCACCATCCTCCTCTTTCCGATTGGTAAATCGGAAAAGGGTTTTAAGGGGTTCCGATTTGAGCAGTTAGTATTCCGATCAGGACCATTGTTAGCACATTCCGATTAGAGTTTTTTTCCCAGTATTCCGATCTGGCCCTTTTATAACATTCCGACCATGGGCATTGAGTGATATTCCGATTGAGGGTTTTGAGATACATTCCGATTGCCTAATTTTTCTATATTTCGATTAGGGTTGTGTTACACATTCCGATCTGGCCCCTTGTTTGAATATTCTGATTGATGTTTCTTCCCATTATTCCGATCAGCCACATTGCAAACATTCCGACCAATTGATCGGAATATATTCCGATCTGAACCATTGTTGCCGACATTTCGATTGCACCCTATTCCGACCAATATTCCAATTAGACTCCAATTTGGCAATTTACGATGGTTTAGTTTCTTATTTGTGCAAGGTTTCCAAGTGTTTATTTTATTACGTGTGCTAGTATTTTTCTAATATTGCCTTTAAGTTTCCAAGCATTTATTTTAACTCATTACATTTGGTTTAATCTTTAAAACTTCTAATTTACTCAACGACACTTACTTATTTGCTAATAGTTTAAAATAGATAATCAACCAAACCATTCTCTTGTTCACCAAAAGACGATTGAGTCGCACTTTAGACCGGTTATCAATTCGAAAAGATTCGGACGATAAGATTTTATACTTGGTTGCAAAATCAAGTATTACTTAACATTCCTGCTACATGTTCTGTGGGACCATAACATATTTATAAGCTTATAATGTTGCCATCTACTGCATGGGATGAACCACCATCAACAATCCGCTCGGATAAAGTTTCACCTTGGGACCTAGAACCGCTTGTGGCGTCTGACCCACCAAACTCACAACTTCCACAAAGGAGCAAGCGGGCCCGGCCTCATGTTTTACATTCTTCTCTGTCGGAGCTTTCTTTACTTGGTATGGTAGCTTAGTAAGTGAAACTTTTTTATCTGATCTGTTTCTGCATGTTTGGATGTATTTGACAATTAAGCATAATACTTTTTTTTTGTTTTTTTAGATCTTTGATTCATAAATAAATAACGCACAGGGTTGACCTTTGGGGGATGGTTGTAAAAGGTGAGCAGGTAGGTGTGATTGTCTATTGTGCAAGACCAGAATTTCTTGATCTAGACGTTGGCTTAAGATGGTGGTATATGAATAATTTTTGCTCAGCCAATCCTTGAAGGTCTGGAAGAGATGGAAGAAGAGCCGATTTAATCTGATGAATCAACTCCCGCCAAACAGGTACAACCTAAAACCATTAGTTATTTTTATTTTCCTACATTAATACATCGCTTCACCTTATGTTAAACTCTACTATCTACTCGTCTCGATAGATTGAGAACTCGGTTAAATGCACTGAGCTTGGTTATTGTTGAATAATAATTCAAATAAGCTTATAGTCTGAGTGTATTGTGGGCGAAGTACTTGTATATTGGATTTTTGTATCTGGTATGGGTACATGTGATACATCGAGTCTTATTTAGTAAGGCTATGAGTGTAAATTAGTGATACATAATTGATTTCTAAAAAAGGTATGGAGATTATAAATATTTTGATTATTTGATTATTTGATTATTCAGAATTTTTAAAAATTAGTTACTGATTATCAAACGAAAGATATAAATTACCTATTTGTGTTTTTTGGTTTGATTTCAGCGACTTTAGTTTTCACAAGGATCGCTTTATCGCGAGTGATTATTTAGATATCACATAATCACTCAGAAGTTACGCATTCAAACTTAAATGTACTGTTGACTTATCATTGAAACGACCATTGCAAGCATATTATATTACTCCTAAGATTTTGTTATTCTGTATAAACTATATTTATATAGTTTGTTATTTGTTTTCCTTCTTTGTTGCTCAGGTGATCATTAGCAAAAGCAGGCATTGGCAGTTGGTACCTGGTGTGATTATCAGAAATATGGGATGCACTTCAGACTTCTATAGACGCCGACTTAACCCTTGCGCAAGTGATAGTGTAGATGGTGCGAGTCATAGTTAAAAAAGCTGACTTGCCAATCACTCATTAATAAAATGCTCAAAAAACAACCTAGGCAACTGAAGTGGGCAGCCTAATGTGCGGTGAGTTTTCCGAGATGATTGGAACAAGGAAAGATTTCACTATGTGCCGTATATCAAAAAAGGCGGCTACGACTGCAGCACCTCAATGTCACCGAGTACCTTCCACCACAGTTCAGGTGAGCGGCTCAAAGTTTTATTAGTCAAATTGGGAAAAAATATCTTGGCTTCTCATTAGTTTACATAAACGAAATGAGGGAGTTATTTTTATCTATGGCCATTTAGCATTAGTGATGCTACTATATCTATCATCCGAGTATATGTACCCCTACCTTTTATTATTAATCGACTTTATTATATATTTATCTACTGAACAGGGATATATGATGAAGGAAGCATAATGGTGAAAATTGGTCGGGAGGACCTATAGTTAGTATGGATAATAGCCGAAAACTTATACGGTCTAAGCATAACGAGATTGATACCGTTAACATTAAGAGTGTGGGAGCTGATCATAAGGTTTGCATCTGGTGCTCCTTGAAATTAATTACTTCAGCGTGTTTTTTCTGTCTCCTTTTTATGAAGGTGCCATTTTTTCCCCCGTTACTTCCGGGATTTTGGATGGAGAAAGATTAACTTTTCCAAGTTTAAATAAGCCGATATACACAAACCATTTAACTAAACTTCTGTTTAGGGGTAAATGTTTGTGTATACTTCTAGACAACTTAAGAAGAATTGAGGAAATTATATAATTTATGACTTGAAATTTGAAACGAAAATTTTTGCTTTTCAAGAAAATTTTGACCAAAGTATAACCAAAGATTTTTCAAACATTTACGAATCTTATTAATTATTTTCGATAAATCAACAAAAATCTTGTAATTAAATCTAAATTTATTTTGAACATTTTATATAATTGGTCGAACTAAGAAATTTAAACTTTTAACATTTACGTTTCATAAAAATTAAATAATTATTGTTAATTTACATATAATAATTATTGACGCTTTAGACGCCGGATTGAGAAAAACTGATAAAAATGATAGTTGAGACGAAACGGAAACATAAAAGATATGAAGAAAGAAATTTTGAATAAATACGGTTATGATATTTATTTCATTAGGAAGGTGAATGTAATTACTGACGCATAATATAGAAAGAATATCTGAGTGAATTGTGGACATGATAATTATATCATCATGAGAAGTGAATATAGATACCGACGCATTATGTATAAAAAAAAGATAAAGAACCAGTTAGGACATGTTCCTTAATAATGAAGGTGCAAAATAAATTGCCGAACGATATAAAAAAATAAACAATGTTTGTAAAAAGGATAATATAGATAATAAAAAGGGATTCGCGACTAATATGAATCATTAAGATTGAGAAGCCGATAGCGTTAAATGTTTTAAAGCCACTTGTGGTTGCCTAAATACGGAGATTGTAAGATATAGTTATATTGGAATTTGTAAGTATAAGTATTCTATTTATGCCATTTTTGACTAAAAGTATCTTTGTCTGAAGAAATTGTACTGATGGAAATTTTGAAGGCAGACATCGCCTTATACATTAGTAAACGTCTAGCTATTGCAAAGGTCATCATCTGAATTTGATTCGATTTGGGTCATCGTCGACAGACTGACCAAATCTGCTAATATCATTCCCATTAAAGATAAATGCAAAAGATTTATGTGAACATAGTGTGCCTGTATCGAACATCTATATATCAAGATCCTCGCTTCGCATCGAATTTCTAGAGATTTGCTCAGAAGTCATTGAGAACGAACCTTGATGAGAGTACTATGTACCACCCCAATCGAAGGGACGAGGTAAAGTAACGATACAAAGTAATATAAGTGATGTTTTATGTTTGAATGATTGACCTTTGGTAATAGACCGTATCATCGTTTTCCTTTGGAGAGATTATCATTGATAATCATCATATTAGGATCGAGATCTAATCTTGTTAGGATCTATATTAGAGCTTCCGTAAGCAAGAGTTGAGATGAAGACATCCGACATACACCCACTGTGAGTTGGACATGTCTCTTAGGTTTAAGGTTTCCTATGATGGCGAACCTATCCTTGCAAAATACCCGACCCGCGAGATCTGAAATGATTGTTGAAATTAGTATTAGTTACTGACTGCCGATAGTGGGCAAGAGGTTATGTGAGTATGAAATGTAGATCTTGAAGTGCCAAATGGGTAGCGAAGTTATGCCACAATTTTTAACTTTGGAAAAATGAATTCATGATCTGACAAATCATGGGATATAAGTCCCCGTTGTATGGGACCATTGAGATAATGTAAAAGATTGGTTTGAAAGGCATATAAGCTGGATCTACCCTAGGACTTCAAGAGCTGCGTGAATTATGTTTCGTATATCGAACTTGATAAAATGTCTATCAAGTGAGAATCTGATTGTTTCTTAGTAGAGCTTAGATCGGCGAAAAGTTGCATTCATCAAAAACCCGTGAACATCATGGATAGAGAAGGTAAGTCAACATTAAGCCTGATCTTATTCCCGTAGTTACATTTGATAGAACTCGCGTATTGTAATGAATTGCACTTGTGAGAAAAGACCGAATGTGGAGGAAATACCCACATGGCTTTAACTCTATAAGAAGCGAGTAGTAAGGTAAGATGATCTTTGAGGACAAAGATCCTGTTTAGGGGTAAATGCTGTGACAATCCGTCAATTTATGGTTGATATTTTATTCTCAATATTTATTTGAAAACATTATTTTAATGTTACAACATGAACTCACATATTTTTGGGAAGAAATTTGGATTTACGTCTTGAAGTAGTATCGACTACGTGTAAACTGGAGGATTTAACGTTACGTGCTTACGTTTACATACACCGTCCTTGGTGACAGTCCGACATTTTAGAAAATAAATTTGTCCATGAATATTATTTTGGAGTTTTAAATTTGAGTTGGTTCATAAACTCAAAAATTTACGAGAAGAGATTAGGACTTACGATTTTATTTTAACGTCCTTTACGACTAAACCGGAAACCTTAGGATTACGTATTTACGTTTTCGAACTCCGTTTTTGATGAAACAATTTTTATTGGATTCGTTTTGTGATGTTGATTCATAATTTAACAAAATGTTTTTCGTAAAACGACCCGAGGGCACGCAAATCGAGGAAACTAGAATCGAGGAGTACCCGTAAATAAATGGAATGAGACAAGTGGGACACTTGTCCCACCCCACTCCAAAACCGGCCTAAATAACTTAACAACACCTTTAGGTGTCAAAATTTACTTAACCAATTTACACTTGTCTCATTTAGCTTCATGTGTAAGCTACAACTTCACAAAACCACTCACCATTACCATTTGCTTCCATTCCACTCATGCAAACCACACATATTTTCTCTCTTGACTCCATTTTTGGCCGCCCCATTCCTCCACTAAACACCACCATTCATACAAAATTTAACCATAAACATATGTTATAATTAACATATGTTAATCTCCATTCAAAAAGATGAAGATTGGTGCAAGTTATAACATCCAAGGAGGACTTTTGATGGAGTAGTAGGGCTGATTTTCCACAAGGTATACATGAAGAATGATGGTCATGAAGATGGTGTTGGCTATGCACAAGTTTCTCCATCCAAAATCCATGTTTTGATCAACCTACATCATCATGGTGGTATAAAGATTGTCCTCCTCATCTTCTTGTTAATTTGATTATGTAAACATGTATTTTATTTCCTATTGTATATGTATATGATGATTATATGATGATAAAAATATTATGTGGGGATTTGTTGTTGATAAACATGATTAAAAAGGTGAAAAACCATAAGAAACAAGGTTAAAATCTTGGTTAAATTTGATGGCTGTATAAAACAGTAAAGAACCATATGGTAAACTGATAAAATGATGAAGTAGAATGGATTTACAGTAAGCTATGGGTCTTGTACACATGTGAGAGTTGGCCATGCAATGGAATCATTGTAATGAGTGAGATATGATCAAAACAAGTTTAGGGTATAAATCTGAGGTTACTGTTTTGGACGATTTTTAGAAAATACTTAGAGGATGATTCAACAGTAGCTATAGAAGAGTTAAATGTAGCACATATCATGTAGTTTATGTGATAAAAATTTGAGCCTCTATCTCTATATAGAACTCAAGATATGGCAGTTTTGGTGAAAGTGAAGTTAAAAATCAGATTTTGGAAATTAAAAGAATAATACTATTATATAAGCACTCAAAATTATATTGTATAAAAATGTAAAGTTAAAACCCACTAACTCTTGGATTTTATTTATATAAATATGTACATTTATAAATAAGTGGATATTTTATAAAAATGGTAACTTGTTATGTTTTATAAGTTATAAAAACTATAAACATGATTTTTACGACCTTTTCGGCTATTGCCGTAAAATTAACGTTTTTGTTAAATAAAACTTAGATGGTTGGACCCGTCTAATGAAAACTATATAAAACTTATATACTGATATATAGACATGTATAACAAGTAAAAACCGATAAAAACCCGAACTATATGACATACGGACATTAACGAGTTAAATAAACATATTGGACTAATAAATGGACTAAATAGGATAAAAACTTGTAAAAAGAATATATTGGGCTTAACCCATTTAGGCCTAACTTGTAAAATATAGATACTGATAATATAAGAATAACATGAATTAAAACAAGTTAAAGAACTTATAATAAGTTTATTGGACTTAAAACACGTAAATGGGTAAAACTAGTAAGCTAGTATAAAAGTTACCGACATATAACACCAAAATGAGTAAACGAGAATATGTAAACCCACCTGATCATCATATTATATATAATCATCATATGTATACATAATTGATATTTTTATAAAGTCATTGGACAAACGTCTAAGACCGATTATTATTTATATAGGTTTCCGTGATTGAAGCACGTACCGTACGTCCGAATTGCCGATAACCCGCCTTCCCATAACAACGTGAGTTCATAGCCTCACACTCTTTTAAATGTTTTTATAAATGTTTTATAAACCCGCAAGGGAGATAACATGTTAGTTTTTATAAAAATAGGACACCATTTGTCCCGATTGTTGTTTATTGATTTTGGACCCGAATGATTGAATGACCCGATAAATGATTAATGGACCCGATAGATGAAATAAAATGGATTATTAAAGTTAGGTTATGTCACTAAAAGTCCCATTAGCATGAATTGTGAACTACCAGGAGTTGGTAGACGCTTATGCATTTAATAGTACTATTTGGGGACGATCACCCCAGTTCGCGCCTTGACGGTTGATCCCCGTCGTGCCACATTGATTGGTAAGCGAATTTATGTATGAGAAGATTTCCATAGCGTGACCTTTGTGACGACACGCTACTTTAGATGGGCAAAATTGGTATCGGGTTAGCTACCCGTTGTTGGTTTAGTAAGGTAACAATGTCATGCGGCTTGTAATAATCCAAAAAAAAAATTAACGAAATACTAATAGACGCTCCGAATTGCGATGTATTGCCTGACTAGCAATACAGGGTCATACTATTGATATTATGTTTGTGTTTTGGTTTTCATAACCATACTCATATAACGGTTTTTATTTTCATACAACGTCGTAAGACGTATTGTATGACGTTTTTACGACATTGGCTCGTATAATGATTTTTAAGGCTTTTTATAACCATAATCATATAATGGTTTTATTTAATCTATAAAACGTTGCAAAACGTATTGTATGATGTTTTTAACGACAATGATTCGTATAATGATTTTTAAGGCAAATGCCTATATTACGATTTTCGATAAAGATTTGCATAAAATGACTTTGGCTATTTTATGGCCTATTAAAATGATTTGTACAAGATGATTTTCAGTAATAATTTTATACTGATATTATATTGATGGAATTTATTAAACTCTATGAATTCACTCGGCGTTATCGCTGACCTTTTCTTTTAACATGTTTTATCTCAGGTACTTGAAGGTAATTCTCGGGAAGACGACAAGAATTCATGGCCCGCACTTAAACAATATTTTCCATTCAAATACTTTGTAAAACTTTGTATGAAATAATATGACTTGGGACCGATGTAACTTTGATATTTATGAATGGAAATGATTTATTATTAAACGACGCGATTTTTATGCGTTGTCTATGATGTGAGTAATGTGCTATCCCGTAACACCAACTAGTCTACCGCTGTACTGTGTTGTATAAATTTGGGGGTGTTACAATAAATCTTCAGAATTGGTCATGAACTTCCGTTCTTTTTGCACTCTTGACTTCTTGACTTCGTCTTTCATCTTTTTCTTCAATAAAAGTCCGTAAATGCCCGTGAATGTCCGTGTTTTCTCCACTTTTTACCTTTTCGTCCTAAATCACAACAAAAACACAAACCACGCATAATTCAGACATAAAAGACATAAAATACACGTTTTGGTCCGGTTATTATTGTAATTAAGTGGTAGAAAGGATGGGTGTTTACACACCTATCATACCTCTATTAGGAGCATTGACCACAAACAATTTTGTTTGGTGGTAACTGATGGATATAGCAGGTTTACGTGGGTTTTCTTCATGGCTGCCAAGAGTGAGACCTACTCAATTCTTAAAGATTTTATTACCCTTATAGAGAACCAGTTGTCCAAGAAGGTTAAAGGTATTCGTTGTGATAATGGAACCGAGTTCAAAAATAAAGACCTCATAGCACTTTGTAATTCTAAAGGCATCAAAAGAGATTATAGTGCAGCAAGAACTCCTCAACAGAATGGCGTGGCAGAAAGAAAGAATAGGACTCTAATAGAAGCTGCAAGAACAATGCTTGCCGATTCCAAGCTTCCAACCATGTTCTGGACAGAAGCTGTTAATACTGCAAGTTATGTTTTGAATAGAGTTTCTATTACAAATCCTCACAAGAAGACTCCTTATGAGCTCCTAACAGCCAAAGTTCCAAATATTGCTCATTTGAAGCCATTTGGGTGTCCTGTCACCATTCTGAATACTAGTGACTATTTGGGGAAGTTTGATGGCAAGGCAGATGAAGGATACTAATACACGGCTTTTGGCCCGTATAAAAATTAAATTGTTCGTTGTGTTGGTCTAATCGAATTGATCTAGGTTCACTATGCGACTCAGTCGTTCTTTGGTGGAACAAGTAGTTGTGTCGTTTTAGTATATTAAAATGTACAAAGCAATGTAAGTAAATCTAAAATCTAACTTAAATTAAATTGACGGGAATTTAAAGCGAGACTAAAAGTAAATGGCACTTAATTAAATCTATATTAATTAAAAGTAAAGGGTGCAATATTTAAAAACTTTGGAAAGTAAAATAATTAAATGACTAAAGATAAAGGCGTGACGAGAATAAAAATTGACAAAGTATTAAAATGTGAAAACTTAAAAATAATAAATCAAATAAAGAGGCGGGAAAACAAAGTTTAAAATGAAACAAGAACAAAACAAGTAAATGGGTCCGATCGTACTAAGATCACAGCCAAGGAAACAGGTTGGATCGCACCCTGATCGTACCCACTATTGTAGCTTGATCGCAGTCTAGATCACTTAGATTGTAGCCCACGATCACACTTCAATGCGATGGAAACACAAGGTGGTGGATCGTACTCAGCAGTACTATGGGTAGAAGTGATCGCACTCTCGATCGCAACTACGATCGCAACAAATGGATCGCAGTGGTGATCGTAGCCTGATCGTGACCAAGCGATCGCAACACAGATCACACTCTAAATCTTACCCACGATCGCAATGAGTGATCGTGGGGTGGATTAAGAGGTGTGATCGTAATACGATCCTAGTCCTTGATCGCAACCCTGGATCGCAAGTAGAAACCCTTAAGGTTTATGCGATCGCACTGGTTGGATCGTACTGGGGTTTTGAGCAGTTACGTTGGAAAGAAAATAAGCAAAACTAAATAAGCACTAGAACAAATAAGCAAATACCAAAGTAACACTTTTGAGTATAAAATAATAACAAAACTTAATTTAAAACGAGGTTAAGAAAAGCAAAATAAGCTTATATTTAAAAAAATTTCAAACAAAAAATAAGCAACTAAATAAGCAAACTTTAGAAAGGATGAAACTTTTTAGACAACTAAGGAAATCAAATAAGCTAAGTATAAATCAAGCAAATAAGATTGTCAAACTTATAGCTCAATTCGTACAAAGACTTAGATGATTATAAAAAGATAAACTTTTTAGTAAAATAAGCAAATGTGTTGGGTCTACTAGATGTAGATCTTGCAGCCTGTCAGGACCGGTGAATGACTTCTGTAATCACAAGTCAAATCACAAAGAGACTCTATACACAATATGAATGTAGAATATAAATATAATCAAGAAGAACAGAATAACTATAAAGACTTGATCCTTTCTAAGGATTTCTAATATTGATAATGACTAGAACTATGTTTGGTGAAGGTGTCTCTAACCCTTCTGCCTAAGGTTCCTTTTATACTACAAGGAAACCCTAATACAGTATTAAAGAAAACGTGTAAAACTGATATGCATATCCTTTCCTAACATATCTCATGCATATCCTAACAGAATATTAAGTAAATAATAAAGTTTGACTTCGACTAGGACCAGGAGCAGGACTTGCTCCTACTACTACTAGGACCAGGAGGAACTACATACCTCCTAGTCTACCTATTACATTTAACTATTACAATGGTCCTAACAATCCTCCCCTAAACTTGAATTTGACCTGTTGAGTTCAAGTTTCTTGGAAAACGTGCAAATAAAACCCGAGGATTGTATCAGCAAAACAAATAGCAGCATCATAAAGATAAGAATCAGAGTAACCGCCGCAACATGAAACACTAGAAGCTTCTCCAAAGCTTGGAACAAATCAGCATCGTGTTGAATCTTCTCAGCAACATGAGCAGATTTGATGAGCCTTTACCAAGTAGCTGCTCGCTCTTGGGCTAGCCAGTCTTTCTGGTGGAATAAGCATCACCCTGGGAGACTAGAACCCAGCCCAACTCTTAGAACGTGAATCAATGGTGAGTGGGAGTACCCTGATGATTTTAGGCAAACCATCACAGCCGTCAACGGATTTGATACGTCTTTACCAGAAGCCATACCCCTCTGGACTCGCCAACTCTTAGCAATGAAGCATCGGTGAGTTGAAAACCCTATAGCTTTAAGCAAGCTATTACAGCTATCAACGGATTTGATAAGATCTTTACCAAGAGCCGTACCCCCTTGGATTAGCCACTTTTCAGTCCAAGACTATGGCAAGTGAAAACTTTCCAGTTTTGGGTAACCTGGCAACCATCAACGGATTTGAGAATCGCACCAGGAGCCGTACCCTCAAGGTGAATCAACTTTTTCTTGTCGATTAGACATGGTAAGTTGAGAACCATTTTTTGTGTGGACCACAGTCCAACACCAAGTGAAACCAAGTACCAGGACAAGCACAAATCAGTAACCAGAACACACAATGTGAAGCAGCCAAGGGTATCATATTCACAAGTATAAAATCCAAGATGTGTTAAAAGTATAAGCAGATATTATATAAAAAGTATATTTTTTATTTTTTTTAGAAATTGGTTGAAGTTAGTCTAATTGTTAATGTTTATGATTTTTTTTTTATTTTTTTTTAACTACAAAGAATGAAATTCACCAATCACTGTACATATTGGTGAAAAGAATGAAAATAAGAACAAAAATACAAAATATAAACACTTACAACCCTATCACATCACAAACCAGAAGCAGCCTTCTTATCTGCTATCAACCGCTCCTGAATACCTTCTACCAATGCCGTGGCCATAGAGGACTCATTTCCAGATGGAGCAGTAGAAATTTGCAAGTGACTAGCCAACATCGCCTCCATCGAAGAAATTGTCAAAGGATACTCCACATCTGTCAGCATAAAAACCATATGACCAGATTCTAATTCCAACATATGCACACCACATCCTGCATATAACTTCCAGCGCTGAATCACCCATTGCATTTGATCCTTCCATATACCCGAAACAGGAGCATGAGGAGGTGCATCCAACATCAGCTTAAGATCAGCCCAGATACGCAGACCAGGCCATGAATACACAGCCATGGGGTCAAAAGGCATGCTAGAATCCACTAATCCATATAACGCCATAAGATCCATACGGTCAGCCCACGACAACACACAGACCCATCACTCAAAGTAATTCTATGGGATACCACACCAGGAAGAGTTGTGGAACGCTCAACCGTGTAACCAGTAATGTTCCCATTCCCCAACGGCAAGTCAGAATCGCTGTCAGAAGCTGCATCAATCAAATTCTCAGGATCACGCTTCTCATAAGGGACTGTCTTACCACGGCGAACACGACGAGCTTGTTTCTGGCGAAGCGAACGTCTAGGTGTGGGATCACTAGGTGTGGGTTCAACCTTTACCTTAACCTCAGCAGCAGCAGTGGGAGCAGGAGAAATAGACTCATGAGTTTGCCCACCCAACGGATCAATAGGAGCTGCATCAGAAGTAGGAATTGGTTGAGTTCCAGTAACCGGTGGTGATGGAGATGGCAGATCAGGTGTAGCAGCAGTAGTTGTGGTGGTAGCAAAGGTGGTGGTTGGAACATGTGTGGTGGTGGTGGTAGAAGCATGAGTGGTGGTGGTAGCAGGACCAGCAGAAAAACCCATAGGAGCAACCAAAGGAGAAGTAGAAGTACCAACGGTAGTAGCAACAAAACCCGAAGAACCAGCAGTAGAACCAGGAGTAGGAGCAGATGAAGGATCAGTAGGAGCAGCAGGCGAAGAAGAGGTCACACCACGAGGATGGTAAACAAATCGTTCCGAAATAGGTTGACTCTGACGCTTCACCATACGTTCATAAAGTTCCTTGAGCTCATCAAAAGTTAAAGCCCGAACCCGGTCCCACTTCCAAGGAGCATTAAAAAGAGCAGCAGACTGATATTTCACATAGCGCTGCATCTGCTTGCGCTCCTCAGTCCTAGATAAAGGTCTGTTCTTTCTCTTTTCCCTAAGCTGTGCAGCAAGGGTCAACTGGTGCTTGCGCATCAATACCATAGCTCTCAGAATACAATTGTTCTCATCAACATCGTCACCCAAAAGATCTGTAAACTGAGCATAATCCCTGGTGAGAATAGTCAATACATGCATCCAATCACTATCACTCCAATGCATGGCATCGTGCTGAACTTGTTCACGCCTCCGCTGGCGAAGCTCCTCTTCTGCAGCCCTTTCAGCCTCATCAATCTCAGCTTGGATCCGACGAGCAGCCTCCTCACCTAGCCTTTCCTCCTCAAGCTGTCGACGGGTACGCTTGCGAGATGGTGATGGAGCATCAGTCATTGGGGCCTTGCCCTTCGAATCATGGGAGGGACCAGCATTGGAACCAGCAGCAGGACCAGAATCACCATCCATAGGAGTGGGAATTGCACCAGGAGAAGGAACAATGGAGGATGTCAGAGGAACCGGCAAATCATCATACACTTTATCACCAAAGGCAGCCTTTACCAATAATGTCAAACCATCCTCAACACGCTCCGTATCCTCCTCTTCAGAATCTGAATGGATCACATGCTTCTTTCGGCGCCGTTGCTGAGTTTCCAAAGCTTTGATGCGATCAGCCAAAGGAAGAACAAACTACCTAGTAAGTTTCCTGTGTTGGTTCAAATCAGCTTCCAATGAAACCATCCTCTCATGATACCTGCACATAAGATCAAGCAAAGACATAAGTATAGTAGGCTCCTCCGCCTGCCCACCAAGAGAACTTGGGTCAGGGAAAGCGTCATTGGAGCTCGAAGCAACACATGGGTCAACCTGTGGAGTACTAGTACCAGAAGGTTTATCAGCCGAGTGTGGAGCAGGACTAGGAGGTGGAGTCTCCACAAATGGAGACTTGTGTGGGGCTGAAGAAGGACCAGCCTTGGAGGGGGATGGTTTTTCAACCACCACCTCCTCAACCATCTCCTCCTCAACCACATGAGAAGGACCACCAGTAGGAGCCTCCTCCTCCATAGGGTCATCATCAATCACAACAAACTCAGGAGCCTCCTCCTCCTCACCCATAGGACCCTGAGCCAGTCCCAACATGGCCACAGTCAGGGGCCTCCACTCCCCAGTAAACCCATGGAACATATTGTAATAAACTTTTGCAGTAAGCTTAGACGGCACATGCTCAGTCCTATCACGAGGAATGCAAACCAGTATTTGCTGAAGAAACCTAGGATACATAAGAAACTTCTTTCTAGAACCAGCATTAGATAAATTACTAACCATCCCCTCAAAAAGATAATGAGAAAAGTTAAAAACTCTACCCTGGGCTAAGCAAATAAGACCAGTAGCCAAAGGAGTAGGGAAAGCATCCCAACTCCCAGACTTGGGACTCATACAATGAATAAGAAAGTTCACCAGAAGCTTCCATTGGGGGAAAAACCTATTTTTCTGGAAGTTAAACTTCCCCCCATGTTCATATCCTAAAGCAGCCATCCCCTCCAATACCTCTGAATTGGGGATGGACTCAACACCACCCTCATCTTGAAGATGAAGAGAAGAGCGAATAGAAGCCTCAGTCACCACATATGCACGTCCATCTATGGTAGCATGGAGTGCACGTGGACGACCAGCCACATTCACAAGTCGAGCAGACGCCCAAATTTGACGAATAACACTATCATAAATAGTGGGACATACAGTAAATGCAAACCTTAGATTGGAAGCTTCAATGTAATCCAGAATGTCCGCAAAATGTTCATGATGTGGACCATCACCCAGATACGCAACTCGGTTGTGAGCAGGTTGGTAAGCAAGAGCAGCCATGGATCTTGATTAATTGATGGAAGAAGGATTTTTGTTAGGGTGGAGAGAGTAGGATCGGTTTTGTGTGTGTTTTGATTGGAATGAGTGAGTCAAGGGGTTAAGTTGACCATTAATAAGGAAAAGTGTAACTGTTCATTGACCCCTATTAATGGGGGGTTGCCCTTTCAAATTTATACATAATTGCATAGTAACCACTTGCCCTTTTTAACATAATAACCAACTCCCAATTTACCATAGTTAATTAAAAAGATAAATACCAGGATTGGGAGCGTTGACCAAAAGTCAAAGCACACAATGGTCAGACCAGGAGCAAAAAGTGATTAACAAAGGACAAAAGGAATGAACAGTGTCCCAGACCAGTACCAAGAGCCAATCACCACTTGACAAGGAAGGATTTTGAACCACCAGAAGCCACCAATTATGACTAGAAGCTGACCATTGAGGTCCAGAAGCAAGTCATGTAAGACCATATCCATCAGAAGTGAGCAAAATCCTCCACCAGAAGTACCACACACAACCAGAACCAGTAAAATATATTGTTAAAATCTATCAATACGTTAGTCTGTCCTAAGAATATGTACACAAAGCCTCCCCTTAGGCTTAGCCTCCCCTTAATCCTAGACCTCAAGGATTGACCATCCCAATATGAACCACCAAGTGGTTAAACCGAGGACCATCAAATGCTTTAGTCAGCAAATCAGCAACATTATCATCCGTATGAACCTTAAGAACCTGAATCAGCTTCTTCTCATTGGCATCCCGTATAAAATGATGCCGAATTTCAATATGCTTCGTTCGCTGATGAAAAACAGGATTCTTCACAATGCAAATAGTGCTTTGATTGTCAATAAAAATTTTGGTATTCATAAAATTGAAACCATAATCCAACATCTGATTTTGGATCCACAAAACTTGTCCACAACAACTAGCAGCATCAACGTATTCAGCTTCTGTTGAAGAAGTAGCTACTATTGTCTGTTTCTTGCATTGCCATGAAATATGTCGACGACCCAAAAATTGACAACCACCAGTAGTAGACTTCCTGTCATTATTAGCACCTGCATAGTCACTATCGCTATAGGCTTCTAGAACAAAAGGTGATTCTCTAGGATACCATAGGCCCAGTTTAGGTTGAGCCTTGATATACTTGAAAATCTTCTTCACTGCATTTAAGTTCGAAACCGTTAGAGTCACCTGGTGTCGAGAACAAGCACTTACTGCAAACATGATATTCGGACGTGATGCAGTCAAATACATGAGGGAGCCAATCATAGACCTGTACATGTGAACATTGATCGGGGGGTCTGGCTCATTCTTAAGTTTGATTTTAGCAACTTCATAAGGAGTCGCTGCTGGTCTAAGAGGATCCATGTCAAACTTCTGAAGAATCTCATGAACATATTTATCTTGACTGCTGAAAATCCCATCCGATTGTTGCTTGACCTGAAGACCAAGGAAGAAAGAAAGTTCTCCCATCGCACTCATCTGAAATTCGCCTTTCATCAAGTGTTCAAACTCATCACACCATTCCTTCCTAGTAGAGCCAAAGATAATGTCGTCCACATAAACCTGAACAAGGATAATGTCCTTGGTATTCCTCCGAAGAAATAGTGTTTTGTCAATAGTACCCCTTCTATAGCCATTCTTTAACAAGAAAGTGGAAAGACGCTCATACCAAGCTCTAGGAGCCTGATGTAATCCATAAAGAGCCTTGACCACCTTGTAAACTTTCTTGGGATGAAGTGGATCTACAAAGCCCTTAGGTTGAGTGACATACACCTCCTCGTCAATTTTGCCATAGAGAAATGCACTCTTGACATCCATCTGAAACACCGTAAAGCCCACATAAGAAACAAAAGCCAAAAACAGATGAATGGCCTCTATCCTTGCAACCGGAGCAAAAACTTTAGTGTAGTCAATGCCCTCAATTTGAGTGTGGCCTTGTGCGACAAGCCTAGCTTTATTCCTTACGACAATTCCCCGTGCATCCTTCTTGTTCTTGAGAATCCATTTGGTATTGATTGCTGTCTTTCCATCTGGTAAGTCAACCAGAACCCAAACATTCTGAAACAAGAATTGTTGCATTTCCTCCTGCATAGCCTCCACCCAACTTTGATCCTCAAGAGCATGAGAAACTGACCTAGGTTACACCTGTGAAAGAAAACAAGCAAACAAACAGTGTTGAAAGTCCGTATGATTATTACGCTTTTGATCTTCAATATAGCTCACAAGAGCATGATGATCAGACGAGGCCTTCTGCTGCATTCTGCGTGTCTTAACAGTAGAACCAGGATCTCTAATAATTTGAGTGGTAGGATGATCCTTGTGTGATTGCAAGACTGTATTGGAAGAAACCTCCACTTCTGGTGCCAAGTTATTGAGATCACCAACAAAGTCAGCATCATATGAAGCAGTGTTGAAAATCCCATCTACCGGTTGTTTATGAATATCATCCAGCTTGGTAGAAGCCTTCTTTTGATGGTTCCCCAAATCAGTAGGACTAGAGAAACGAGTATTGGAAGCAGACTCACTAGCCGGAGTACCAGTAGATGATAAGCTAGCACTAGGAGCAGAAGCTGGGGTACCAGGAGCAGCTTTGTCAGTAGGAGCATTCAAGGGAAACTCAAAACCGCCTTGATCAGCTGCTGTAGTAGCTTCTTGTTGTTGTTTGAGTAGAGTGTCAAGAGCTACTTGGGAATCTGGTACATCCAATGGAGTTGCATCACTAGGAGGAGTAGGAGAGACAGTAGTGGAGTAGGATGGAACCAAAAAAATGTCATCCTCATCATCTGAATCAGAAAGATTAGAAGGAACACCAGTACTAGAAGTTGCTAACACTTGTGGTCCTGTATCATGGTTAGTTTTGAAACGAAAATATCCTAACGAATCACTAAGATAGTCAAGATCAAAATACCATTCAGGACCCTTGCCTTGGATGTTTGACTTCTCTTCAAAATACCTGAGATTTATAGTTTCAATGATCCGCTTGGCTTGGAGATTGTAGACACGATAAGCCCAAGAATGAGCTGAATATCCCACTAAGTATCCTTCATCTACCTTGCCATCAAACTTCCCCAAATAATCACTAGTATTCAGAATGGTGACTGGACACCCAAACGGCTTCAAATGAGCAATATTTGGAACTTTGCCTGTTAGAAGCTCATAAGGTGTCTTCTTGTGAGGATTGGTAATAGAAACCCTATTCAAAATGTAACTTGCAGTATTAACAGCTTCTGTCCATAACATGGTTGGAAGCTTGGAATCGGCAAGCATAGTTCTTGCTGCTTCTATTAGTGTCTTGTTCTTTCGTTCTGCCACGCCATTCTGTTGAGGAGTCCTTGCTGCACTATAATCTCTTTTGATGCCCTTAGCATTGCAAAGTGTTATGAGGTCTTTATTTTTGAACTCGGTTCCATTGTCGCAACGAATACCTTTAACCTTTTTGGTCAACTGGTTCTCTATCAGGGTAAGAAAATCTCTAAGAATTGAGTAGGTCTCACTTTTGGCAGCCATGAAGAACACCCACGTAAACCTGCTATATCCATCAGTTACTACCAGACAGAATTGCTTGTGGTCAATGATTCTAATGGAAGTAGGACCAAATAAATCCATGTGTAGTAGCTGTAATGGTTCAGTGATAAGACTAAGAGCAGTAATGGCCTTGAAGGATGCTTTGTGCTGTTTGCCTTTGCTGCAAGCAATACAATTTATATCATTTCTAAACGACTCGGGAGGTAAACCAGAGACCAGGTTCAGATTTGCAAGTTTGTGAATGGTCTTGAAGTTCACATGCCCCATCCTTCTATGACATTGAGTGGCTTCATCTTCTGAGGCCTTAGCAACCAAACACGCTAGTTAACCAGTAGGAGTGACTTCATTCAACTTGATGCTATATAGATTGTGTCTTCTAGGGATTCTGAGTAGAACTTGTGAGTCATCCGGAAGCTGAAAGTCTTTGGAAAGCACAAGTGCATCAGTATCGGTGAAGAGAACAAACTGCTTCTTGTCACAAATCTGAGAGACCGATATCAAGTTGAAGTGCTAAAGTGCTTCCACATAGTAGACCTGCTCAAAATTTAGATTAGGAGTCTTTATCGTTCCTTTGCCAGTGATCCTACCTTCACCCCCACCAAAATAGACCTTGCCTCCATGGAATGGTACAAAGTTAGAGAGAAGACTTTTATTTCCTGTCATTCTCCTGGAGCAACCACTATCAACAATGCCTAGACTAGGATCTTGGTATGGAGTAACCTACAACAACAAGTTAATAAAAATGCAAAAGTTAGTGTCTTAAAGGGACCCAAACCTTTTCAGGTTTGAGCCTGCCTTGTGGATCTTTAGAAGAGTGCCAAGAAGATTGATGAGATCCACCGTTGTTCCTTGGTTGCCTATGCATCATATGGGTATTATTATTTGACCAAGAACAACCTGCTGAGGGCTTAACAGCAGTTCCCAAATTTCCCAAACCAAAATACGTGTGGTCCAAATTATGTGGATAGATTGGATTAAAATTTTGAAAATAATTACTGGTGGTTTGGAATCCAATATTTCTCCAACGATCAGAAGCTAGAGGAGAGGACACTCTAGAAGAAGAAAACGATTGATCACTAGGATTAAGTCTTCTAGAAACATATAGGGCAGATCCTGGTGGACCAGGAGCAGGAAAAGCATTATTAACAGAAACATGTGTGTCATAATAATCACAATCTTTAATTAAATGAAAGGCACTGCCACAAACAAAACATGTTTTGAAAGACCTTTTATTAGAATGAGATTGTTTCATACTGCCTACTTTATCACACACAATTCTAGGAGAAACATTCTTCCTAGGACTCAGTAAACTAGGACCAGACACACTTGACATAACAACAACTCTTTCTTCACACTTCCTAGCACCAATAGCAGCATGATCATTCAACTTGGAACTTGTAGGTCTTGACTCTTCACTTGAACCACTAGATGCAGAGTCACTGGCTTTGTCACTGAAAGTACATGAGACAAAGTCATTAGTATTAGTAGAACTTGTTGGGGACTCAAGCATCTGTAATCCATCCAAGTCATTATGTCATGAAGTGGGCATAAAAGTTCCAGTAAGAGGAGGAGGGACAACATGCATTTCTGCTGCTGGTTTAAACCTATTGTAACTAGGTTTTCCCTCATCCTCTTTGTCGGCATCAAAGACACTTGAAAAAGATAAATCAAATACATCTTCTGAATCAATATATTTTTCAAATCCTAAGCCTCTTTTAGTTCTACTAGACATGCTACTATCAATTAATTTTGAAAGATTTTTAGGTGCCTTTTGCCATTTTTCAAATCTTAGCATTGTAGCATCTAATTTTCCTTGCATCTCCTCTTTTTCTTTGATACTAGCATCTCTTACTGTTTCTGTATATTTAAGCATATTTGTCGTGTTTTCTAAATCGATGCTTAGTATCCTGATTTTATCCTCATACGCATGTTGAGTATCTTGTAACCACCTCTTTTGTTGTTCCAATGTGTTTAATGAAGCCTTATCTCTAAAAAATACTTATCATTTTGATCATTTACTTCATTAAATTGGGACAACAATTCTGAGTATTTATCATGACAACCAAGAGGACAATGTTGTACCTGAGGTGAGATGCCCATAAGGGCAAACTCGTCTGCTTCTTCTGCATCAGAGAGATTCCCAGCAATCATTGCAAACACGTCAGTCGAGGACTCAGCTGATTCCAGAGTAGAAGCCTGATGATCATTCCAGTTGACCATAGAGTCAACAGATACCAATGCCTTCTTGTCATCTTTTATCTCCTGAACCTTGAAAGCGGAGTACCTGCTCTTCTCCTGATCATTCTTGCTAGGGCACTCCCTTGCAAAGTGACCTTGTTGCTGGCAGTTATAGCATCGAATCTTGCTTCTGTCGAATCTTGCTGGCTCCCGAGGGTTGTAATTAAATTTCCGTCCAGCTTTCTTCTCAAACTTGTGAACACTAAGAGTGAGCATGGCCATCTGCCATTTAAGATCCATTTCATCCAGGTCAAGCTTATCAACCTGTTTGAAGTCATCAAAAGCAAGTTGTTGTTCAGCATTAACATCAGCCACAAAAGAATGTAGAACGGCTTCTACCATACTACCAGACTTGGCAGTAGGATCAGGAGCAGAAGTATGCTGAACAGTATGCTGAGAGGAGACAATATTGCTTGGGCTACTTGCATATGACATGGGACTAGATGCCATAGAACTCACAAAGGCAAAATTAGCAGGAGTGGGAAAAGAGTCACTCGAAAATCCTCTCACATGAGGTTCGAAAGTTCTGAGCCTATGAAACAGATCATCAAATTTGAGATAGTCAAGCCCACCTTTGGCTTTGAGAGAGATCACCACCTGATTCCATGAGTAGGGTAAGGCTTAACCTTGCATTAATATCACCATCATCAGGCTTTGACCGAAGTTGATTCAACTGGCTTAATATCTTCTGGAACCTGTCATATCCTTGATGTAGACCTTCAGTTTCTGAGATTTTGAATTCTGTGGATCTTCGCATTTTCTTTGACTCCTCATTCCCGCCAAACCTTGCTTTTATGCCATTCCATATTTCTCTGGCATCATCCAAATGGTAGAAGTCACCCATGTGATCTTTAGGAAGAGATTGAAGCAAAATCGTCTTTGCTTTGACCTCCTTCTGAATAGCTATGAATTCTTCATGAGACTTAGGGTCAAGAAGAGTAATATTACCATTCTTGTCTCTTCCAGTAAGCTTCCTGCTGTTCCCATTCAGAATGATCTTCCAAAGATCTTGATCAGTATTGGTGATCCACCATTCCATCTTCATTGCCCAGTTTTCATATTCACCCTTTTTCAGAAGAGGGAATTTACCATTCGTGTTTGAGACCGTAGCAAGGTTCTGCTGAGGTTGCACAATTTTAGGAGTGCTGTCTTCTCTTGTTTGAGTAGAAGTTGAGGAAGACATGATAAAAAAAATGTCAGTAAAAAGAAAACTTGATTCTTCTTGTATAGAGACCCTCCCAGGCTCTGATACCACTTGTTGGGTCTACTAGATGTAGATCTTGCAGCCTGTCAGGACCGGTGAATGACTTCTGTAATCACAAGTCAAATCACAAAGAGACTCTATACACAATATGAATGTAGAATATAAATATAATCAAGAAGAACAGAATAACTATAAAGACTTGATCCTTTCTAAGGATTTCTAATATTGATAATGACTAGAACTATGTTTGGTGAAGGTGTCTCTAACCCTTCTGCCTAAGGTTACTTTTATACTACAAGGAAACCCTAATACAACATTAAAGAAAACATGTAAAACTGATATGCATATCATTTCCTAACATATCTCATGCATATCCTAACAGAATATTAAGTAAATAATAAAGTTTGACTTCGACTAGGACCAGGAGCAGGACTTGCTCCTACTACTACTAGGACCAAGAGGAACTACATACCTCCTAGTCTACCTATTACATTTAACTATTACAATGGTCCTAACAAAATGGATTAAGCAAAAGCTTGCTTAATCTTAAATTGAGCCGAACCAAAAAGAAGAATATAAGAATGAGATTGATGAAATGAAACTTGATCAAATGTAAATAAAGATTAAAGCAACAAAATTAAAAACACTTACTTGGAAATTAAAAGGATAATTAAAGTGCAAAACATGTATTAAAAATGACAAGTAATTAAAGGTGCATAAAATAAAAGTAGAAGAGCTAATTTGTCAAGTTAGCCAACAAAAACTAATAAAATGAAAATGAAGGCTATTTATAGGAGATTAGGAGGGTGGTTAGAGGAAGTTTCCTCCCCTCCTTCCTTTCTTCTTAATTGCAAGATCAAGTCCTTAAGCTTCTTTAATCTTCTTAAAACTTGGACTTTGTTTTGGGATTTATTCGAACTCGTCTTTTAATTCTTCAATAAATAAGACTCGAGTTCTTCGGCTTTAAGTAAACTTCCGTCTTTTGACTTTTTCTTCGATAAATCTTCAGAATTGGTCTTGGACTTCCGTTCTTTTCGCACTCTTGACTTCTCGACTTCATATTTCGTCTTTTTCTTCAATATTAGCCCGTGAATGCCGTGTTTTCTCCACTTTTCACAATCCTAAATCACAACAAAAACACAAACCACGCATAATTCCGACATAAAAGACATAAAATACACGTTTTGGTCCGGTTATTATTGTAATTGAGTGGTAAAAAGGATGGGTGTTTACACACCTATCAAATCCCCTACACTTGACCATTAAAATGTCCTCATGCAATGTATTAGTTATAAAGCAAGATTACATTTTTCATCATAATCAATCCACGTTGGCCTTTATTAAAGAGACAGAAAATTATAAAAAATTAAAAGTAAAGAAATCAAAAACATACCTTGGGTTTTGGAAATGTCATGAATAATCATCATCATCAAGTTTTCACTTTCTCCAAACCAAGCTTAAAAACGATATCATTGTTATTATAAGTTAGCAAACTAACGCGAACTCATGTGGGCCAATTACTCACTTAGACTCCCTTATTCCTAGGGGTATCTCTTATATTTTATTGTTGTCTTGAATGATCACGAAGATGCATTTTTGACTTATTTCGATAATTATTTAGTCCGAAAATAAAGTGAACGATTTAATCAATAGTTAGCTAAAGGAGAAAATCTTTTAAAACTGCTTCTCGGGACCTCATAAAGTTCATATCTTGGCATAACTCGCTTCGCGATTTGAGACCTTTCTCGGACCGATATTTGGCAGCGACTTCATACTTCAAATCTTGAGAGACGTTCATGAAATTATGGTCTTCTCTTTATAATGGAATTCTTCACTTGAAGTTTTGAGAGATTCATACTTGGACCACGACTTCTTCATTTTTCTCCAATCTTTATTTTGGACTTTGATATACAACGATCCGCCTCCTTTTATGACTTGGATCTATTTATCCTCATACCTTGCTAGGGTCTTTTCGGATACACTTCTCCATGACTTTTGGGGAGTTTTTGCTTTTCGTCGTGTGTCTCGATCCTTTATATTGATTTTCGATAAATGATTCTTCACATCACTTTGGATCTTTAGCAACAAAATATAGCCCTCATGCCTTGTTAGGGCCTTTTCGGACTCGCCAATCTTCGCATCCCGCTTCAATAAGTTATGCCTTGGTTATGAACTCTAATCCATACCGAGTAACTTTTAAACGATCTTGGGCTAGAAGCTAAGTAACTTTTCAAATCGTACAACCTTATTTATTGCAGATAAATTTATTAGCAAGCGATGGGAGAATAGGCTTATAATTAACTCACATAAATTCACGAAAGAATACCAAACTTATAATTGGCTCTATCATCTCTCATTCTCCATAGTTTAAAATCTCAAGGAATGAGACTCGTGGATACTTAGCCTATTAAATCAGAGTTTTGGGTTTTCGAGTCGCCTATAGGATCTTGCAAACTCTTAGAATTTTTCAAGTTTAGAAATCGCGTTTTAAAGTTCCCTTGATAAACGACTCTCTAGGATCAATTATAGGAACTTGCGAAAAGTTCTTGTTCTTAACCCGTGAGAGTCAATACTTTCGCGTTTTATAGCTCCCTATATAATAGCCTAGCAAAACTCGACTTAAACATGTTAAGGATACTAGCTAGAGTAACTTAGATAAGTAAACTCGGGTTGAGTCAAAGGATTCACAACGTTTGAAAACTAAAACCACTTTATTAAAGATTTATTCTAATAAGGCAAGAAAATAACTATATAAAAGGAAAAACTAATAGGCCAAAATAGATAAGAAATTTTGAAAAATGTCGAAAAATTGATTTTCCGGTTAAAATGAGGACAAATACAAGGAAAAGGCCACTTAACTTCGATAGAAGTCCCCCCTACACTTAACATAAACATTGTCCTCAATGTTTAAGCATGTGGGAGTAAACTCCCCTACACTTAGGACATTGTGCACTTTGTTTAAATCTCGCTAAGGAAAAGACAACTAAAGAGATTCCTATTTAAATATTGAGAAAATATAAAATAGTGAATCGAAAAGAGTTTAGGATAGAACCGGGAAGAAGTGGACACGGAATCACGGGTCGGCAAGAATCATCAAGAGTGGATCATTGAGCGCCCGAATCCCTAATTAAGAGAGAGGAGAGGAAATAGCAAACCAACGGTTCTCCCCCCTACACTTATGATAAAGAAAGCGAAAAGATAGATACATGGGTTGCCTCCCAAGAAGCGCTTGATTTTTGTTAACCGATTCGTGAGCCTGACTCGACCTTGATCATCATAGGAAGAAGCATGAAACATATCCACCAGGATCAAAGACATAGTTTTCGTCCATCAAATAGCAGAGGCTTAAGGCGAACAAGGCAAGCCAAAGAAGAGTAGGCAAGGTTCCCTTAAGCAGTGATGGAGCATGGTGGAAGCAAGGGTGAAGTGGTGCAAGCATGTCTTCAATAATTCCAAAGATTTTTCCTTTTATTTCATCTGGTGGATACTGAGATGGCTTTAAGATTTCAATACTGGGGTCGAACACCCTTTCCTTTAAGGGAAAATAGCACTCAGGCTCAGCAGAATAGGAAGAAGATCCGCGAAGAAGCACAACCTCGTCCTCAGAAGGGGGACAAAGAGGTGTTAAATCATATGTGCTGCGGATATTGGTGTCGATCGGTTTCTTCTCCTTAGAAAGTATTTTCTTCAAATCCAAAGTAGGATCAAGACGATAATCTTCAAAATCATAAGGAGGAGCATCACTCTCATGAGGGAAGTAAGTGTTGAGAAACGCAGAGAAGTCTTCCTCAAATGAGTAATCGTCCAAAGTAGGATCGAGTGATGGCGGAGGATCTTCATCATGTGAAGAATCGCTCGAAAGAGTATCGGCCTCATCGAAATCATCATACGTGGGCAGCTCGGGATACTCAGAAGTAAGGTCATCATAATCATCCGAATCTGAGCTAGAATCATCATCATAAGCATCAATGATCGGTGGAGAATCATACATGGGAGAAGGTTCCAAATTGGAGAGAGAATCATCCACATCATCTTCAAAAAGTGGATTATCAATGGAAGAATCGAATAGAGGATTGTCGTAGACAACAAAGTCATCATGCACATTAATCATATTCACTGATTCTCGGCCTCCAAAGGATTTGCTAGTAAGCTTCCCCATTTTAAAAACTTGTGCATCATCCCCGACTCGTAAGATTAACTCACCTTCGGCCACCTCTACTAAAGCTCGTCCGGTTCTCAAGAATGGCCGATCAAGTATTAAAGGAATACGAGGGTCCATTTCATAATCAACAACGACAAAATCGACCGGGAAAGTAAATGTGCCAACTTTGATGAACACATCTGCAGCAATACCAACGGGGTAAGCGAGAGTGCGATTTGCAAGTTCAAGAGTCATCTTTGTTGGAGTGAGGTCGGGTAATGATAGTGTTTTCCAAACACTCACAGGCATAAGATTTATACTGGCCCCGAGATCAGCAAGGGCAGTAAATTCTTCAGTTTTGTTGAAAACGCAAGGCAACACAAAACGACCGGGATCTCCAAGTTTTTCCGGAAGTTCTTTAAGAATAACTGCAGAGCAGTTTTCATTTAAGCGTGTGTTGGAGAGTTCAATCAGCTTCTCCTTTTTGTTAAGCAATTCCTTAAATGCTTTGACAAGTTTGGGCATGTGGACAAGTGCCTCAAGAAAGCTAATGTTGAAGTTCATTTGAGAAATAATCTTCACATATCGTGACACTTCAGCGTCATCCTTGGTTAGCATTTTGGTCTTGCCTAAATGAGAGGGATAAGGGATATTGGGTTTGGGTGGTGAAGGTGCATGTGTAGTAGGTAAAGGTTGAGATGTTGAAGGGTGAGATGTTGAAGGTGCCTTCCTATGGACATCGTCATGACGAGGCAGAGACGGTAATGGTGCACTAATACTAGGTGTAGGAGGAGTAGGGATAAATGGTGGTGGAGGAGGTGTAGATGATGGGGGTGGGATTGGTGGATCGACAATGGTAATTCCACTACGCGTAGTAATAGCACTCACATTTGCTCACGGATTGGTGACGGTGTTTGAAGGTAGAGAACTCGAAGAAGAAGGTTGAGCGGCGGGCAAGAAACTAGCAAGCATATTCTTAATATCATTCGTCTGAGTGCTGAAGGAGGATTGAATGTTATCTCGAAGCTCGGATCTAATCTCATTTCCTTGCTTTGTGATATCTCCTTTCAGATTGATAATTTGGCTCTGCAGATTCTTGATTTTCTCACCGTGGGTTCTCATAATGGCTTCAACATCGTGGTTAATGGGTGGTGTTTGTTGGGTGGGTGGTTGATAAGGATTAGAAGCTCTTGGTGGGATTTGGTTGCTTCTATTGTAGTTGTTGGCGGGGTTTTGGTTTTGAGGAGAAAAACCGGGTGAAAGGTAGTTGTTGGAACGGTAACTCAGCAGATTTCTATCCCCTTGAGGTCGAGCTTGGTAATTTTCCGGTGAATAATTACCATAAGCTGCATACACATTTTCCGGATTTCCTTGAGTTGAAGGACAATCGGTGTATGAGTGAGGACCGCCGCATGTTTCACAAGGATTGGCAACCGCTTTAACTTGTTGTTGTTGTTGGTTTGAAGCGAGAAGCGTGATACTTTTGCTCATTTCAGTCATCATGCGGGTGAGTTCGGTCATCTCAGGGTTTGCTGAAGTAGAAGAAACATTGACTCTCGGGTTGTTCCTTGAAGAAGCAGAGGAATCCCAGTTTTTATGATGAGTAGTCATGTTCTCAATAAGCTCTATACACTCCTCGGGTCTCCTTTTCATAAATGTGCCACCGGCGGCTGCATTAATCGTATCACGATCTCGAAAAGTCAATCCGTTGTAGAAAGTATCAATTAAGGTCACAGGGAGCATGTTGTGGTTTGGACAACGATCAATCAAGACATTATATCTTTCCCAAGCATCAAAAAGAGATTCATCGGGTTCTTGCATGAAATCGCTGATTTGATTGCGAAGGCTCGTGACCATGGATGGTGGAAAGTAGCGCGATAAAAAGCGTTGAGTCATGTCATCCCAAGTGTGAATAGAATTCTTCGGGAGAAGATCAAACCATTTCTCGGCATGATGGGATAAAGTATGTGGAAAGAGTTGTAGGCGTAGAACATCCATTGTGGCACCAGGCAACTTCATGCTTTGGGTGATTGTAATGAACTTGTCGAGGTGTTTGTTGGCATCATCATCAGGCATTCCTCTAAAAGGATTTGTTTGCACTTGCTGAATCATGTGGTGCTTCAACGAAAACTCAGGAGCGTTGATTTGCATCGGCGCAATCGGTCCTCCTCGTCCAAACATGGTAGGTTGACAAAGTTCCTCCATGGTTCGAAGATCGGGCTGTGGAAGAACATTGTTGTTATTATTGAGTTGCGGTGGAATATTGTTGTTGACACCTGACATACTTAAATCTTCTCGAGTCTCGGGCTCTTGATAATTAGAAGATCTAGTACGCATACACCTACAAAGACAAAAGAAAACAATACCAAACACAAAGACAATATATATACACAATAAAAATAAAATCTTTTTGGATTTTTGAAATTTTTAATTTTTATGGATTTTTATCAATTTTTAATTTTTATGGTTTTTGAATTTTTTTATGCAAGAAAAATAACGCTCACAAGTGAACGGATCCCAAAAAACAACGCGTCTCTCACAGAAAACCGTTAATCTTTACGAAAAGAACCGGCAGCGGCGCCATTTAATACACGGCTTTTTGGCCTGTATAAAAATTAAATTGTTCGTTGTGTTGGTCTAATCGAATTGATCTAGGTTCACTATGCGACTCAGTCATTCTTTGGTGGAACAAGTGTTGTGTCGTTGTAGTATATTAAAATGTACAAAGCAATGTAAGTAAATCTAAAATCTAACTTAAAATAAATTGACGGGAATTTAAAGCGAGACTAAAAGTAAATGGCACTTAATTAAATCTATATTAACTAAAAGTAAAGGGTGCAATATTTAAAAACTTTGGAAAGTAAAATAATTAAATGACTAAAGATAAAGGCGTGACGAGAATAAAAATTGACAAAGTATTAAAATGTGAAAACTTAAAAATAATAAATCAAATAAAGAGGCGGGAAAACAAAGTTTAAAATGAAACAAGAACAAAACAAGTAAATGGGTTCGATCGTACTACGATCGCAGCCAAGGAAACTGGTTGGATCACACCCTGATCGTACCCACTATTGCAGCTTGATCGCAGTCTAGATCACTTGGATCGTAGCCCACGATCGCACTTCAATGCGATGGAAACACAAGGTGGTGGATCGTACTCAGCAGTACTATGGGTAGAAGTGATCGCACTCCCGATCGCAACTACGATCGCAACAAATGGATCACAGTGGTGATCGTAGCCTGATCGTGACCAAGCGATCGCAACACAGATCGCACTCTAGATCTTACCCACGATCGCAATGAGTGATCGTGGGGTGGATTAAGAGGTGTGATCGTAATACGATCCTAGTCCTTGATCGCAACCCTGGATCGCAAGTAGAAACCCTTAAGGTTTATGCGATCGCACTGGTTGGATCGTACTGGGGTTTTGAGCAGTTACGTTGGAAGCAAAACTAAATAAGCACTAGAACAAATAAGCAAATACCAAAGTAACACTTTTGATTATAAAATAATAACAAAACTTAATTTAAAACGAGGTTAAGAAAAGCAAAATAAGCTTATATTTAAAAACTTTTCAAACACAAAATAAGCAACTAAATAAGCAAACTTTAGAAAGGATGAAACTTTTTAGACAACTAAAGAAATCAAATAAGCTAAGTATAAATCAAGCAAATAAGATTGTCAAACTTATAGCTCAATTCGTACAAAGACTTAGATGATTATAAAAAGATAAACTTTTTAGTAAAATAAGCAAATGGATTAAGCAAAAGCTTGCTTAATCTTAAATTGAGCCGAACCAGAAAGAAGAATAGAAGAATGCGATTGATGAAAAGAAACTTGATCAAATATGAATAAAGATTAAAGCAACAAAATTAAAAACACTTACTTGGAAATTAAAAGGATAATTAAAGTGCAAAACATGTATTAAAAATGACAAGTAATTAAAGGTGCATAAAATAAAAGTGGAAGAGCTAATTTGTCAAGTTAGCCAACAAAAACTAATAAAATGAAAATGAAGGCTATTTATAGGAGATTAGGAGGGTGGTTAGAGGAAGCTTCCTCCCCTCCTTCCTTTCTTCTTAATTGCAAGATCAAGTCCTTAAGCTTCTTTAATCTTCTTAAAACTTGGACTTTTTTTGGGATTTATTCGAACTCGTCTTTTAATTCTTCAATAAATAAGACTCGAGTTCTTCGGCTTTAAGTAAACTTCCGTCTTTTGACTTTTTCTTCGATAAATCTTCAGAATTGGTCTTGGACTTCCGTTCTTTTCGTACTCTTGACTTCTCGACTTCATATTTCGTCTTTTTCTTCAATATTAGCCCGTGAATGCCATGTTTTCTCCACTTTTCACAATTTTGTCCTAAATCACAACAAAAACACAAACCACGCATAATTCCGACATAAAAGACATAAAATACACGTTTTGGTCCGGTTATTATTATAATTGAGTGGTAAAAAGGATGGGTGTTTACACACCTATCAGATACATTGTGGGATATTCAGCTCACTCTCGGGCTTATCGTGTCTACAATCTCCAAGCCAAGCGAGTAACTGAAACTATAAATTTCAGGTATTTTGAGGAGAAGTCAAACATCCAAGGCAAGGGTCCTGAATGGTATTTTGATCTTGATTATCTTACTGATTCATTAGGGTATTTTCGTTTCAAAACTAACCATGATGCAGGTCAACAAGTGTTGGCAACTCCTAGTACAAGTGCTCACTCTAGTCTTTCCGACTCAGATGACGAGGATGATATTTTTGTTGTTCCATCCTATTCCACCACAGTCTCTCCTACTCCTCCTAGTGATGCAACTCCATTGGATGTATTGGATTCACAAGTAGCTCTTGAAAGTTTACTCAAACAACAACAAGAAGCTACTACAGCAGCTGCTCAAGGTGGCTTTGAGTTTCCCTTGAATACGCCTACTGACAAAGCTGCTCCTAGTACTCCAACTACTACTCCTAGTGCTAGTTTAACACCTATTGATAGTCCGGCTAGTGAATCTACTTTCCATACTAGATTCTCCAGTCCTTATGACATGGGGAACCATCAAAAGAAGTCTTCTACCAAGCTGGATGATATTCATAAACAACCAATAAATGGCATTTTCAACACTGCCTCATATGATGATGACTTTGTTGGGGATCTTAATAACTTGGCACCAGAAGTGGAGGTAACTTCCAATCCAGTGTTGCAATCACACAAAGATCACCCTACTACTCAAATCATTGGAGATCCTGGTTCAACTGTCAAGACACGCAGAATGCATAAGAAGGCCACGTCTGATCATCATGCTCTTGTGAGCTATATTGAAGATCAAAAGCGTAATAATCATACGGACTTTCAACATTGTTTGTTTGCTTGTTTTCTTTCACAGGTGGAACCTAGATCAGTCTCTCATGCTCTTGAGGATCAAAGTTGGGTGGAAGCTATGCAGGAGGAAATGCATCAATTCTTGTTTCAGAATGTTTGGATTCTAGTTGACTTACCAGATGGAAAGACAGCAATCAATACCAAATGGATTCTCAAGAACAAGAAAGATGCACGGGGAATTGTAGTAAGGAATAAAGCTAGGCTTGTCGCACAAGGCCACACTCAAATTGAGGGCATTGACTACACTGAAGTTTTGGTCCGGTTGCTAGAATTGAGGCTATTCGTCTGTTTTTGGCTTTTGCTTCTTATGTGGGCTTTACAGTTTTTCAGATGGATGTCAAGAGTGCATTTCTCTATGGCAAGATTGATGAGGAAGTTTATGTCACTCAACCTAAGGGCTTTGTTGATCCAATTCATCCCAAGAAAGTTTACAAGGTGGTCAAGGCTCTTTATGGACTACATCAGGCTCCTAGAGCTTGGTATGAGCGTCTCTCAACTTTCTTGTTAAAGAATGGCTATAGAAGAGGTACAATTGATAAAACACTATTTCTTAAGAGGAACAAAGGACATTATCCTTGTTCAGGTTTATGTGGACGATATTATCTTTGGTTCTACTAAGAAGGAATGGTGTGATGAGTTTGAACAACTGATGAAAGGCGAATTTCAGATGAGTGCTATGGGAGAGCTTTCCTTCTTCCTTGGTCTTCAAGTCAAGCAACAGTCGGATGGGATCTTCATAAGTCAAAATAAATATGTTCATGAGATCCTTCAGAAGTTTGACATGGATCCTCTCAGACCAGCATCAACACCTTATGAAGTTGTTAAAGTCAAACTCAAAAATGAGCCAGATCCTCCGGTAAATGTTCACATGTACAGGTCTATGATTGGCTCCCTCATGTATTTGACTGCATCACGTCCGGATATCATGTTCGCAGTAAGTGCTTGTTCTAGACATCAGGTGGCTCCAACGGTTTCTAACTTGAATGCGGTCAAGAAGATTTTCAAATACATCAAGGCTCAACCCAAGCTTGGCTTGTGGTATCCTAAAGAATCACCTTTTGTTCTTGAAGCATGTAGTGATAGTGACTATGCAGGTGCTAATAATGACAAAAAATCTACTACTGGTGGTTGTCAATTTTTGGGTCGCAGACTTATCTCATGGCAATGCAAGAAACAGACGATCGTAGCTACTTCTTCAACAGAAGCTGAATACGTTGCTGCTGCTAGCTATTGTGGCCAAGTTTTGTGGATCCAAAATCAGATGCTGGATTATGGGTTCAATTTTATGAACACCAAAATTTTCATTGACAACCAAAGCACTATCTGCATTGTGAAGAATCCTGTTTTTCATCAACGTACAAAGCATATTGAAATTCGGCACCATTTTATACGGGATGCCGATGAGAATAAGTTGATACAGGTTCTTAAAGTTCATACGGACGATAATGTTGCTGATTTGTTGACAAAAGCCTTTGATGGTCCTCGGTTCAACCACTTGGTGGTTCACATTGGGATGGTCAATCCTTGAGACCTAGGATTGAGGGGAGCCTAAGCCTAAGGGGCGCTTAGGGTACATATTTATTTGCACAGACTAACATATTGGTAGATTTTAACAAGAGATTGAATGGGTTCTGATGGTGTGTGTTACTCCTAGTGGAGGTTGTTGCTCACTTCTGATGGTTGTCTTCATTCATGACTGGCTTCTAGTCCTTAATGGGTAGCTTCTAGTCATTCTTGGTTGGCTTCTAGTGGATAAAAATCCTTCTTTGTCAAGTGATGGTTGACTTCTGGTCTTGGTTTGGGATACTGTTCACTTTGTTGACTTCTGTTGACCACATTCTGCTGCTAGCGTTGACCATTGTGCGCTTTGACTTTTAGTAAACGCATGCAAATTCTGGTATATATCCTCTATTTAACTTTGGTAAATTGGGATTTGCAAATAATGTTAAAAGGGGGCAAGTGGTTACTTTGCAATAACTGCCTAATTTGAAAGGGCAACCCCCATTATTAGGGGGCAATGAACAGTTACTAAAACCATTGTTTATGGTCAATTAACCCCCCTTGACTCATTCATAACACACACACATCCGCTCCTGCTCTCTCAAACCATAACAAATCATCATCCATACCTTCTAATCAACAATAATGGCTGCCCTGGTATACCAACCTGCTCACAATAAGGTCGCTTATCTAGGAGAAGGTCCACACCGTGAGGAGTTCACTGACATTCTGGACTTCATTGAGGCTTCTAACCTCAGGTATGCTTTTACTGTGTGCCCCATTGTGTATGATAGTGTGATTCGTCAGTTTTGGGCTTCTGCTCGACTTGTGGCTATGGTTGGTCGTCCACGTGAACTCCATGCTACCATCGATGGACGTTCTTATATGGTTAGTGAAGCTTCTATTCGGAGTTCCCTTCATCTTCAAGATGAAGGTGGTGGTGTTTCCATCCCCAATGCAGAGGTTTTGGAGGGGATGGCTGCTATTGGGTACAACCATGGGGGGAAGTTTAACTTCCAAAAGAATCGGTTACTCGTTTACACTTACTTCTCCCCCTTTTGTCGAATCAAAAAGGTAGTCTTCATTTGTAGAAAAGGAGGATTGACTTCGAGAGAACATGCATCCAAAATCTAATCATCGATAGTGGTTGTCGTTTGAGAGGCGAGAATCCAAACCATAAACCCATCATACAAAAATATTGAGCTTGCGTCATCCTAGTGAAGTCTTTAATCACCATAGGTTAACCAACTCCAGGCATAATAATATGCTTATCTACGAGTGTCCAAAATGCATTACTTGCAAGATGTTCGATGAATGCAATTTGAGTGAGTCAATGATCGAAAATGTAATGACTTGAACTCTTGTAAATGCTCCCCCTTGATATGAGCTCCCCCTTGCTAGAGGCACCAACAAAGCAAGAAAAGTGACAAGCTACAAAGAAGGGTTAGATGTCCTACAAAACAAAGTTAGTGAACAAGAGCATATATAAAAAGAGATGTCACCCAAACGGGGATGATAAACAAGTCGTTTGCACAAACAATGACAAGCAAAGAAGTGTGCATGCGATGCTATCAATCCAAAAACAAATCAAAGGAGAGGATCTTGACAAGATCAATTCACAATTGTTGGAATAGAGACAGAAAAGAAACATCCATACCAATTGTAATGATAATATGTCAAAGGGTAAAAAGCTTAGAATTTTTGGAATCACCCAAGAAAATTCAAGATTTAACCATCAACTCTCAAAAAAATAAAGGAAAACCAAAAGCGGATAAATCGACGCTTTAAGAAAAATTCGGGATATAGGACATTATAGGCAAAAATGCGTATGAATGTCGACACCAAATGGTGTTTAGCATACGATAAACTACATGCTCAAAGTTTCGTTGCTCTTCTCAATCATTATGGATGTTGTTGGGTCTACTAGATGTAGATCTTGCAGCCTGTCAGGAACGGTGAATGACTTCTGTAATCACAAGTCAATCCACAGAGAGACTCTATACACAATATGAATGAAGAATACAAATATAATAAAGAAGAACAGAATAACTATAAAGACTTGATCCTTTCTAAGGATTTCTAATATTGATAATGACTAGAACTACGTTTGGTGAAGGTGTACATAACCCTTCTGCCTAAGGTTCCTTTTATACTACAAGGAAACCCTAATACAGCATTAAACAAAACGTGTAAAACTGATATGCATATCCTTTCCTAACATATCTCATGCATATCCTAACAGAATAATAAATAAATAATAAAGTTTGACTTCGACTAGGACCAGGAGCACGACTTGCTCCTACTACTACTAGGACCAGGAGGAACTACATACCTCCTAGTCTACCTATTACATTTAACTATTACAATGGTCCTAACAATCCTCCCCTAAACTTGAATTTGACCTGTTGAGTTCAAGTTTCCTGGAAAACGTGCAAATAAAGCCCGAGGATTGAATCAGCAAAACTAAAAGCAGCATCAGCAAGATAAGAATCAGAAAAACCGCCGCAACATGAAACACTAGAAGCTTCTGCAAAGCTTGGAACAAATCAGCATCGTGTTGAATCTTTTCAGCAACATGAGCAGATTTGATGAGCCTTTACCAAGTAGCTGCTCGCTCTTGGGCTAGCCAGTCTTTCTGGTGGAATATGCATCACCCTGGGAGACTAGAACCCAGCCCAACTCTTAGAACGTGAATCAATGGTGAGTGGGAGTACCCTGATGATTTTAGGCAAACCATCACAGCCGTCAACGGATTTGATATGTCTTTACCAGAAGCCGTACCCCTCTGGACTCGCCAACTCTCAGCAATGAAGCATCGGTGAGTTGAAAACCCAATAGCTTTAAGCAAGCTATTACAGCTATCAACGGATTTGATAAGATCTTTACCAAGAGCCTTACCTCCTTGGATTAGCCACTTTTCAGTCTAGGACCATGGCAAGTGAAAACCATCCAGTTTTGGGTAACCTGGCAACCATCAACGGATTTGAGAATCGCACCAGGAGCCGTACCCTCAAGGTGAATCAACTCTTTCTTGTCGATTAGACATGGTGAGTTGAGGACCATTTGTTGTGAGGACCAAGTCCAACACCAGGTGAAACCAGTAACCAGCATAATCACAATTCAGTAACCAGAACCCATAGTGTGAAGCAGCAAATGGTATCATATTTACAAGTATAAAATCCAAAATGTGTTGAAGTATAAGCAGATATTATATAAAAAGCATTTTTTTTATTTTAACTATGAAGAATGAAATTCACCAATCACTTTACATATTGATGAAAAGAATGATAATAAGAACAAATGAACAAAAATACAAAACAGAAACACTTACAACCCAACCATATCACAGACCAGAAGCAGCCTTCTTATCAGCTTTCAAACGAGCCTGGATGCCTTCCACCAATGCTGTGGCCATAGAGGACTCATTCCCTGATGGAGCATTTGAAATTTGCAAGTGACTAGCCAACATAGCCTCCATCGAAGAAATTGTCAAAGGATAATCCACGTCTGTCATCATGAAAACCATATGACCAGATTCCAACTCCAACATATGCACACCACATCCTGCATATAACTTCCATCGCTGAATCACCCATTGCATCTGATCCTTCCATATACCAGAAACAGGAGTATGAGGAGGTGCATCCAGCATCAGCTTAAGATCAGCCCATATGTGCAGACCAGGCTAGGAAGATACAGCCATGGGATCAAACGGCATGCCAGAATCCACAAACCCATATAAAGCCATAAGATCTTTACGATCAGCCCAAGACAACACACCCTGCAAACCCGAAGCTAATCGCACAGACCCATCACTCAGAGTAATTCTATGGGATACCATACCAGGAAGAGTTGTGGAACGCTCAACCGTCCAACTAGTAATATGTCCATCCCCCAAAGGCAGATCAGAATCACTGTCAGAAGCGGCATCAATCAAATTTTCAGGATCACACTTGTCATAAGGGACCGTCTTACCACGTCTAACACGGCGAGCAGATTTCTGGCGAAGCGAACGTCGAGGAGTGGGATCACTAGGTGTGGGTTCAACCTTTACCTTGACCTCAGCAGCAGCAGTGGGAGCAGGAGAAGTAGACTCATGAGTGTGCCCACCCAAGGGATCAATAGGAGCTGCACTAGAAGTAGGAATTGGTTGAGTTCCAGGAACCGGTGGTGATGGGGATGCCATATCAGGTGTAGCAGTTGTAGTTGTTGTGGTAGCAAAGGTGGTGGTGGTAGCATGTGTGGTGGTGGTAGCATGTGTGGTGGTGGTAGCAGGACCAGAAGAAGAACCCAAAGGAGCAACCAAAGGAGAAGTAGTGGTACCAACTGAAGTAGCAACAAAAACCGATGGACTAGCAGCAGAAACAGGAGTAGGATCAGATGAAGGACCAGTAGTAACAACAGGCGAAGAAGAGGTCACCACACGAGGATGGTAGATAAATCGTTCCGGAATTGGTTGACTCTGACGCTTAACCATACGTTCATAAAGTGTCTTGAGCTCATCAAAAGATAAAGCCCGAACCCTGTCCCACTTCCAAGGAGCATTAAAATAAGCAGCGGACTGATACTTCACATAGCGCTGCATCTGCTTACGCTCCTCAGTTCTTGATAAAGGTCTGTTATTTCTCTTCTTACGAAGCTGTGCAGCAAGGGTCAACTGTTGCTTGCGCATCAACACCATGGCTCTTGGAATACAGTTATGCTCATCCACATCATCACCCAAAAGATCAGTAAACTGGGCATAATCCCTGGTAAGAATAGTCAATACCTGCATCCAATGCATGGCATCGTGCTAAACTTGTTCACGCCTCCGCTGTTGAAGCGCCTCTTCCGCAGCCCTATCAGCTTCATCAATCTCGGCTTGGAGCCGTTGAGCAGCCTCCTCACCTAGCCTATCCTCCTCAAGCTGTCTGCGGGTACGTTTACGAGGTGGTGAGGGAGCATCAGTCATTGGGGCCTTACCCTTTGAATCATGGGATGGACCAGCATTGGAACCAGCAGCAGGACCAGAATCACCATCCATAGGAGTGGGAATAGCAGCAGGAGAAGGAACACTGGAGGATGTCGGAGGAACCGGCAAATCATCATATACTTTATCAGCAAAGGCAGCCTTTGCCAACAATGTCAAACCATCCTCAACACGCTCCGTACCCTCCTCATCAGAATCAGAGTGGATCACATACTTCTTTCGTCGTCTTTGCTGAGTCTCCAAAGCTTTGATGCGATCAGCCAGAGTAAGAACAAACTCCCTAGTGAGTTTCCGGTGTTGATTCAAATCAGCTTCCAAAGAAAGAATCCGCCCATGATACCTGTGCATAAGATCAAGTAACGACATAAGTGTAGTAGGCTCCTCCGCCTGCCCACCAAGAGGACTTGGGTCAGGGAAGGCGTCATTAGAGCCTGAAGCAATAGATGGGTCAACATGTGGAGTACTAGCACCAAAAGGTTTATCAGCAGAATGTGGAGCAGGACTAGGAGGTGGAGTCTCCACAAATGGAGACTTTTGTGGTACTGAGGAAGGACCAGCCTTGGAAGGGTATGGTTTTTCAACCACCACCTCCTCAACCAGCTCCTCCTCAACCACATGAGTGGCACCACAAGTAGGAGCCTCCTCCTCCATAGGGTCATCATCAATCACAACAAACTCAGGAGCCTCCTCCTCCTCACCCATAGGACCCTGAGCCAGCCCCAGCATGGCCTCAGTAAGGGGCCTCCACTCCCCGGTAAACCCATGGACCATATTATAATACACTTTTGCAGTAAGCTTAGACGGCACATGTTCAGTCCTATCACGAGGAATGCAAACCAGTATTTGTTGTAAAAACCTAGGATACATAAGAAACTTCTTTCTAGAACCAGCAGTAGATAGATTACTAACCATCCCCTCAAATAGATAATGAGAGAAGTTAAATACCCTACCCTGGGCTAAGCAAATAAGACAAGTAGCCAAGGGAGTAGGGAAAGCATCCCAACTCCCAGACTTGGGACTCATACAATGAATTAGAAAATGCACCAGAAGCGTCCATTGGGGGGAAAACCTATTTTTCTGGAAGTTAAACTTCCCCCCATGATTGTACCCTATAGCAGCCATCCCCTCCAATACCTCCGAATTGGGGATGGACACAACACCACCCTCACTTGAAGATTAAGGGAAGATCGAATAGAAGCCTCAGTCACCACGTATGAACGTCCATCTATGGTAGCATGGAGTTCACGTGGACGACCAACCACATCCACAAGACGAGCAGATGCCCAAAATTGACGAATAACACTATCATAAATAGTGGGACATACAGTAAACACATACCTTAGGTTGGAAGCTTCAATGAATTCCAGAATGTCAGCAAAATGTTCACGATGTGGACCATCACCCAGATAGGCAACTTTGTTGTGAGCAGGTTGGTAAACGAGGGCAGCCATGGATCTTGAGTAATTGATGGAAGAAGGAATTTGGTTAGGGTTGAGAGAGTAGGATTGGTTTTGTGTGTGTGTTGAATGGAATGATTGAGTCAAGGAGGTTAATTTGACCATAAATAAGGAAAATAGTAACTGTTCATTGACCCCTATTAATGGGGGGTTGCCTTTCAAATTACACATTATTGCATAGTAACCACTTGCCCTTTTTATCATAATTCACAAATTCCAATTGACCATAGTTAATTAAAAATGTAAATACCAGAATTGGTAGCGTTGACCAAAAGTCAAAGCACACAATGGTCAGACCAGAAGCAAAATGTGGTCAACAAAGGACAAGAAGAATGAACAGTGTCTCAGGCCAGTACCAGAAGCCAATCACCACTTGACAAAGAAGGATTTTGAACCACCAGAAGCCAACCAATTATGACTAGAAGCTGACCAATGAGGACTAGAAGCCAGTCATGAAAGAATACAACTACCAGAAGTGAGCAAAATCCTCCACCAGAAGTAACACACACCACCAGAACCAAGATAATATGTTGTTAAAATCTATCAATACGTTAGTCTGTCCTAAGAATATGTACACGAAGCCTCCCGTTAGGCTTAGCCTCCCCTCAATCCTAGACCTCAAGGATTGACCATCCCAATGTGAACCACCAAGTGGTTGAAGCGAGGACCATCAAATGCTTTAGTCAGCAGATCAGCAACATTATCATCCGTATGAACTTTAAGAACCTGTATCAGCTTCTTCTCATTGGCATCCCGTATAAAATGATGCCGAATTTCAATATGCTTTGTTCGCTGATGAAAAACAGGATTCTTCACAATGCATATAGTGCTTTGATTGTCAATAAAATTTTGGTGTTCATAAAATTGAAACCATAATCCAACATCTGATTTTGGATCCACAAAACCTGTCCACAACAACTAGCAGCAGCAACGTATTCAGCTTCTGTGGAAGAAGTAGCTACGATTGTCTGTTTCTTGCATTGCCATGAAATAAGTCGACGACCCAAAAATTGACAACCACCAGTAGTAGACTTCCTGTCATTATTAGCACCTGCATAGTCACTATCACTATAGGCTTCTAGAATAAAAGGTGATTCTCTAGGATACCATAAGCCCAATTTAGGTTGAGCCTTGATATACTTGAAAATCTTCTTTACTGCATTTAAGTTCGAAACCGTTGGAGTCACCTGGTGTCTAGAACAAGCACTTACTACAAACATGATATCCGGACGTGATGCAGTCAAATACATGAGGGAGCCAATCATAGACCTGTACATGTGAACATTGACTGGGGGTCTGGCTCATTCTTAAGTTTGATTTTAGCAACTTCATAAGTAGTTGCTGCTGGTCTAAGAAGATCCATGTCAAACTTCTGAAGAATCTCATGAACATATTTATCTTGACTGATGAAAATCCCATCCGATTGTTGCTTGACTTGAAGACCAAGGAAGAAAGAAAGCTCTCCCATCGCACTCATCTGAAATTCGCCTTTCATCAAGTGTTCAAACTCATCACACCATTCCTTCCTAGTAGAACCAAAGATAATGTCGTCCATATAAACCTGAACAAGGATAATGTCCTTGGTATTCCTCCGAAGAAATAGTGTTTTGTCAATAGTACCCCTTCTATAGCCATTCTTTAACAAGAAAGTTGAAAGACGCTCATACCAAGCTCTAGGAGCCTGATGTAATCCATAAAGAGCCTTGACCACCTTGTAAACTTTCTTGGGATGAAGTGGATCTACAAAGCCCTTAGGTTGAGTGACATACACCTCCTCATCAATTTTTCCATAGAGAAATGCACTCTTGACATACATCTGAAACACCGTAAAGCCCACATAAGAAGCAAAAGCCAAAAACAGACGAATGGCCTCAATCCTTGCAACCGGAGCAAAAACTTCAGTGTAGTCAAAGCCCTCAATTTGAGTGTGGCCTTGTGCGACAAGCCTAGCTTTATTCCTCACGACAATACCCCGTGCATCCTTCTTGTTCTTAAGAATCCACTTGGTATTGATTGCTGTCTTTCCATCTGGTAAGTCAACCAGAACCCAAACATTCTGAAACAAGAATTGCTGCATTTCCTCCTGCATAGCCTCCACCCAACTTTGATCCTCAAGAGCATGAGAAACTGACCTAGGTTCCACCTGTGAAAGAAAACAAGCAAACAAACAGTGTTGAAAGTCCGTATGATTATTACGCTTTTGATCTTCAATATAGCTCACAAGAGCATGATGATCAGACGAGGCCTTCTGCTGCATTCTGCGTGTCTTGACAGTAGAACCAGGATCTCCAATGATTTGAGTGGTAGGATGATCTTTGTGTGATTGCAAGACTAGATTGGAAGAGACCTCCACTTCTGGTGCCAAGTTATTGAGATCACCAACAAAGTCAGCATCATAGGAAGCAGTGTTGAAAATCCCATCTACTGGTTGTTTATGAATATCATCCAGCTTGGTAGAAGACTTCTTTTGATGGTTCCCCAAATCAGAAGGACTGGAGAAACGAGTATTGGAAGCAGACTCACTAGCTGGAGTACCAGTAGGTGATAAGCTAGCACTAGGAGCAGAAGCTGGGGTACCAGGAGCAGCTTTGTCAGTAGGCTTATCCAAGGGAAACTCAAAACCACCTTGAGCAGCTGCTGTAGTAGCTTCTTGTTGTTGTTTGAGTAGAGTGTCAAGAGCTACTTGGGAATCCGGTACATCCAATGGAGTTGCATCACTAGGAGGAGTAGGAGAGACTGTGGTGGAGTAGGATGGAACCACAAAAATGTCATCCTCATCATCTGAATCAGAAAGATTAGAAGGAACACTTGTACTAGAAGTTGCAAACACTTGTGGACCTGCATCATGGTTAGTTTTGAAACGAAGATATCCTAACGAATCACTAAGATAATCAAGATCAAAATACCATTCAGGACCCTTGCCTTGGATGTTTGACTTCTCTTCAAAATACCTGAGATTTATAGTTTCAATGATCCGATTGGCTTGGAGATTGTAGACACGATAAGCCTGAGAGTGAGCGGAATATCCCACAATGTATCAGAATGGTGATTGGACACCCAAAAGGCACTAGTATTCAGAATGGTGACTGGACACCCAAAAGGCTTCAAATGAGCAATATTTGGAACTTTGCCTGTTAGAAGCTCATAAGGAGTCTTCTTGTGAGGGTTGATAATAGAAACCCTATTCAAAACGTAACTTGCAGTATTAACAGCTTCTGTCCAGAACATGGTTGGAAGCTTGGAATCGGCAAGCATAGTTCTTGCTGCTTCTATTAGTGTCCTGTTCTTTCTTTCTGCCACGCCATTCTGTTGAGGAGTCCTGGCTGCACTATAATCTCTTTTGATGCCCTTAGCATTACAAAGTGCTATGAGGTCTTTATTTTTGAACTCGGTTCCATTGTCGCAACGAATACCTTTAACCTTCTTGGTCAACTGGTTCTCAATAAGGGTAAGAAAATCTCTAAGAATTGAGTAGGTCTGACTCGTGGCAGCCATGAAGAACACCCACGAAAACATGCTATATCCATCAGTTACCACCAGACAGAATTGTTTATGGTCAATGCTCCTAATGGAAGTAGGACCAAATAAATCCATGTGTAGTAGCTGCAATGGTGCAGTAATAAGACTAAGAGCAGTAATGGCCTTGAAGGATGCTTTCTGTTGTTTGCCTTTGCTGCAAGCAATACAATTTATATCATTTCTAAACGACTTGGGAGGTAAACCAGAGACCAAATTCAGATTCGCAAGTTTGTGAATGGTCTTGAAGTTCACATGCCCCATCCTTCTATGCCATTGAGTGGCTTCATCTTCTGAGGCTTTAGCAACTAGACATGCTAGCTGACCAGTAGGATTAACTTCATTCAGCTTGATGCTATAGAGATTGTGTCTTCTAGGGATTCTGAGGAGAACTTGTGAGTCATCCAGAAGCTGAAAGTCTTTGGAGAGCACAAGTGCATCAGTATCGGTGAAGAGAACAAACTGCTTCTTGTCACAAATCTGAGAGACAGATATCAAGTTGAAATGCTGAAGTGCTTCCACATAGTAGACCTGCTCAAAATTTAGATTTGGCTTCTTAATTGTTCCTTTGCCAGTGATCCTGCCTTCACCCCCACCAAAATAGACCTTGCCTCTATGAAATGGTACAAAGTTAGAGAGAAGACTTTTATTTCCTGTCATGCTCCTGGAGCAACCACTATCAACAATGCCTAGACTAGGATCTTGGTATGGAGTAACCTACAACAACAAGATAATAAAAATGCAAAAGTTAGTGTCTTAAGGGGACCCAAACCTTTTCAGGTTTGAGTCTGCCTTGTGGATCTTTAGTAGAGTGCCAAGAAGATTGATGAGATCCACCGTTGTTCCTTGGTTGCCAATGCATCATATGGGTATTATTATTTGACCAAGAACAACCTGCTGAGGGCTTAACAGCAGTTCCCAAACTTCCCAAACCAAAATACGTGTGGTCCAAATTATGTGGATAAACTGGATTAAAATTTTGAAAATAATTACTAGTGGTTTGTAATCCAATGTTTCTCCAATGATCAGAAACTAAAGGAGAGGACCTTCTAGAAGAAGAAAACGATTAAGCACTAGGATTGAGTCTTCTAGAAGTATATGGGGCAGCTCCTGGTGGACCAGGAGCAGGAAAGGCATGATTAACAGAAGCATGTGTGTCATAAAAATCACAATCTTTAATTAAATGAAATGCACTTCCACAAACAAAACATGTTTTAAAAAACCTTTTATTAGAATGAGATTGTTTCATACTGCCTACATTATTACACACAATTCTAGGAGAAACATTCTTCCTAGGACTCAATAAACTAGGACCAGACACACTTGACATAACAGCAACTCTTTCTTCACTCTTCCTAGCACCAGTAGCAGCATGATCATTCAACTTGGAACTTGTAGGTCTTGACTCTTCACTTGAACCACGAGATGCAGAGTCACTGGCTTTGTCACTGAAAGTACACGAGACAAAGTCATTAGAATTAGTAGAACTTTTTGGGGACTCATGCATCTGTGATCCATCCAAGTCATTATGCCATGAAGTGGGCATAAAAGTTCCAGTAAGAGGAGGAGGGAAAGCATGCATTTCTGCTGCTGGTTTAAACCTATTGTAACTAGGTTTTCCCTCGTCCTTTTTGTCGGCATCAAAGACACTTGAAAAAGATAAATCAAACACATCTTCTGAATCAATATATTTTTCAAATCCTAAGCCTCTTTTAGTTCTACCACACATGCTACTATCAATTAATTTTGAAAGATTTTTAGGTGCCTTTTGCCATTTGTCAAATCTCAGCATTGTAGCATCTAATTTTTCTTGCATCTCCTGTTTTTCTTTGATACTGGTATCCCTTACTTTTTCTGTATATTTAAGCATATTAGTTGTGCTTTCTAAATCGATGCTTAGTATCCGAATTTTATCCTCATACTCACGTTGAGTATCTTGTAGCCACCTCTTTTGTTGTTCCAATGTGTTTAAAGAAGCCTTATACGCTTGAACCTCTAAAAAGTACTTATCATTTTGATCATTTACTTCATTAAATTGGGACAACAATTCTGAATATTTATCATGACAACCAAGAGGACAATGTTGTACCTGAGGTGAGATGCCCATAAGAGCAAACTCGTCTGCTCCTTCTGCATCAGAGAGATTCCCAGCAATCATTGCAAACACGTCAGTCGACGACTCAGTTGATTGCAGAGTAGAAGCCTGATGATCATTCCAGTTGACCATAGAGTCAACAGATACCAATGCCTTCTTGTCATCTTTTACCTCCTGAACCTTAAAAGCTGAGTACCTGCTCTTCTCCTGGTCATTCTTGCTAGGGCATTCCCTTGCAAAGTGACCTTGTTGCTGGCAGTTATAACATCGAACTTTACTTTTGTCGAATCTTGCTGGCTCCCGAGGGTTGTAATTAAATTTTCGTCCTGCTTTCTTCTCAAACTTGTGAACCCTAAGAGTGAGCATGGCCATCTGCCATTTAAGATCCATTTCATCCAGGTCAAGTTTATCGACCTGTTTGAAGTCATCAAAAGCAAGTTGTTGTTGAGCATCAACATCAGCCACAAAAGAATGGAGAACAGCTTCTACCATACTACCAGACTTGGCAGTAGGATCAGGAGCAGAAGTATGTTGAAAAGTATGTTGAGAGGAGGCACTATTGCTTGGGCTACTAGTATATGACATGGGACTGGATGCCATAGAACTCACAAAGGCATAATTAGTAGGAGTGGGAAAAGAGTCACTTGAAAATCCTCTAACATGAGGTTCAAAAGTTCTGAGCTTATGAAACAGATCATCAAAGTTGAGATAGTCAAGCCCACCTTTGGCTTTGAGAGAGATCACCACCTGATTCCATGAGTAGGGTAAGGCTTTAAGAAACCTTGCATTAATATCACCATCATCAGGCTTTGACCGAAGTTGATTCAATTGGCTCAATATCTTCTGAAACCTGTCATACCCTTGATGTAAACCTTCAGTTTCTGAGATTTTGAATTCTGTGAATTCATCTCTCAGCATGGATCTTCGCATTTTCTTTGACTCCTCATTCCCACCAAACCTTGCTTTTATACCATTCCAGATCTCTCTGGCATCATCCAAATGGTAGAAGTCACCCATGTGATCTTCAGGAAGAGATTGAAGCAAAATCGTTTTTGCTTTGACCTCCTTCTGAATAGCTATGATTTCTTCATGAGATTTAGGGTCAAGAAGAGTAATATTACCATTCTTGTCTCTTCCAGTTAGCTTCCTGCTGTTCTCATTCAGAGTAATCTTCCAAAGATCTTGATCAGTATTGGTGATCCACCATTCCATCTTCATTGCCCAGCTATCATATTCATCCTTTTTCAGAAGAGGGAATTTACCATTCGTGTTGGAGACCGTAGCAATGATCTGCTAAGGTTGCACAATTTTAGGAGTGCTGTCTTCTCCTGTTTGAGTAGAAGTTGAGGCAGACATGATAAAACAATAATGTCAGAAATAAGAAAACTTGATTCTTCTTGTATAGAGACCCTCCCAGGCTCTGATACCACTTGTTGGGTCTACTAGATGTAGATCTTGCAGCCTGTCAGGAACGGTGAATGACTTCTGTAATCACAAGTCAATCCACAGAGAGACTCTATACACAATATGCATGAAGAATACAAATATAATAAAGAAGAACAGAATAACTATAAAGACTTGATCCTTTCTAAGGATTTCTGATATTGATAATGACTAGAACTATGTTTGGTGAAGGTGTACATAACCCTTCTGCCTAAGGTCCTTTTATACTACAAGGAAACCCTAATACAACATTAAACAAAACGTGTAAAACTGATATGCATATCCTTTCCTAACATATCTCATGCATATCCTAACAGAATAATAAATAAATAATAAAGTTTGACTTCGACTAGGACCAGGAGCACGACTTGCTCCTACTACCACTAGGACCAGGAGGAACTACATACCTCCTAGTCTACCTATTACATTTAACTATTACAATGGTCCTAACAGATGTTCAAAGAACAATTACATGATGAGGAAAGGGTAATGCTCGACTCAACTTAGTTTATAAAGACTAGAAGAAAGAGACTCGACTTAGAATAGCATGATTAAAATAAATTGAGAAAGACTCAACAAAGAAGTTAAGGATAACTTCACAAATTGATTCATGAATACTATACCTTAGAAGGTGATAGGGAAATCTCGAAAGAAAATGAGAGAAGAAACTCAAAAGAAGCTCAATAAGACATGAAGAGTTAGTACAAAATCTAACACATAATCAAGTAAGCACAAAGGATAATTCATGCAATGCCTAATGAAGTATACAATAAACCAATGTAGAGAAGGTGCGCAATTAACGCATATGGCATGCAAGAACCATGATTACTTAAAAAGAGAAGACTAAGTAAAACATGTTAGCATGTAGCATTTAAGGACATGCATGAGTTAGACACATCTAAGAGATATTATATCGGAATTGCTTGACAAAGACAAAACCTTTATAATAAGCAAGAATTCATTAACTAATCAATTAAGCATATAGCATACGGATAAGAAAGAAGATATATACGCAAGTAGCATACAAGCAAGTCATCTATCTAGATATTACAAATCAAGCTACAAGTAATGTAAATCTCCAAGAAGATTCCTAATTCTTATTAGTTTAAGAAAAGGACTCAAAATAAGAGAAAAGAAAGAAACATAATAGCAACAAGATCCAAGACTCAAAGAAAAATCATGTTGAAAAACATGAAAGGAAATACAAGAGAATAAAGATCATACAAAGATGTATATAAAAAAGCCTAAAACTTAAGCATAATTCTAATCTTAGTTACACTAGAATCCTAAGATTTGCTTAAATTAGATGTCTTAGCAATAAGCAATCCACATGCTTAAATGAAAGACAAGGGTGGTGGCGGAATTTGGTGGGGTGAAAGGTGAAGTCACCAAGGGTTCAACAAAGTCACTCATAATAGGAATGCTTTGGATGGGTTGAGGTTGGGTAGTCACATCCAAGAGAGTACTTGGAGTGAAGGCTTAGCTCATTCATTCTAGATTGGAATGAAGAGGAGGTAGAACGATGAGAATGGTTGGTACCATGGGTTGAGGTAGTCTTGCATGGAGCAAGAGGTGGTGAGGGTGATGAAGAGATGAGAATTGGAACAATCTCATTCTTGGGTGTGTGATAGGGCGAAGAGTTAAGTTTGGGTAACTTAATCTTAATTTTGAGGTGCCTCTTTGAAGAGGAGGTTTTGGATGAATTGGAGGTTCTTGTAGAAACCATGGTAGTAATGGGTGGTTTAAGGAGTAAGGATGAATGGTTTGAGGTGTTAAGAACATGGCTAACAAGGAGGGTTTAAAAGGGTGAGGGGATGATCCAAACTAGTAAAGGGTTAAAAAGGGAAAGCCCAAGATATTTTGGGAGTGATAAAAGGTTTGAAACAAAGATTCCAAAGGGTGTTGTAACAATTGGGAAGTTTCAGAAAACCCGAATTTGAGAGCTTCTGCCCGCGGTTCTTTATCTCCACTGGTGGTTCCATATTGATATGGAGCCGCGGTCTATTTAAAGAACCGCCTACAAAGGCTTGGTTTAGGTGGTGACGGAGGATTTTCCAATTAAGCAAATCCTAATGTTCTAGTCTAACTTATCATAAAGTCATGCTTAAGAGCAATAAAAACTAGAACACACACAAAGGAAAGACACATAGACCTAATTAGCACGTAAGAAGAAAGCTAAGAAAAACCTAATGGCTACAAAAGAAAAAGACTCCTAATGAAATGCAAAGTTCATCAAAGTAAACTATCATTAGTCATATATAGGGAGAGCCATTTAGCCAGTTTAGAGAATGAGTATGAGACTATCACTAGAGGTGCTCAATTAAGGCCAAACATAATCATTTTTACGAGTTATACACCAATTCAGCTTCCCACATGGAAGTAATTCAACCGTTAGGTCAAATTAAGATCCTAGTGCATAAATTCTCTAGTAGTCATTCTCAAGTTAGAAAAAATGTAATTCCAACATTTGCCTAATAAAGTTTAGCAAGGATGAAACTTGCATGGCGACACAATGCATGACCTAATGAGGGTTAAGAATGCACCATTGCATATCTTGTCAAACAAGTCTAGTTAAGGTTATTTACCTTAATAGAACTTGAGGCCAGTAACTTTGAAGTGTATAAATGATATGAGCTAAAACTCATATCAATTTATCAACAAATAACCCTAAAACATGAAGCAAAATACCAATTTATCTTGCAAAAACAGTGTTGTGTGGTATGTTTGTGTTTGTGTACACTTGTGTAGGTAAAAGGATGCATTTTCAAGCAAACAAGGAATAATCAAGCTTAATTTGATGAAAAAGACAAAGAAGGATCAAAAGTGACAAGACTTTGAAGTACAAGGACCTATCTTGACAAACTGCCAAAGATGAAGGACCAAAGTGTAAATATAGTAAAAAGTCAAGATCATAGTCAAATTTGGTCAACTCTCAAGTCAACTCAGTCAAAGGATCAATGTTGTTCAAGAATGAAAGTTGAAGGACCAAATATGCCAAAGAAATGAAGTTACAAGCTCAAAAATGCAATCTGCCAAAGTCTAGGGACTATTTCTGCCAATCCTGGAAATTAATACAAGTGCAATCCATGTGATGAATTTTAGACCAATGAGAAGCCAAAGATACAAGCACACTGATTGCCACATAACAACATTTAATATCCACTAGGCGCCGTCTTCATTTATTAACGAATCACAACAGTGTGATCCGTGTGCACTAATTTCAACCATTCAAAGTTTGACACGTGTCATCTTCAAATAACCAAAAATTCCCAAGATCGTTTTGGAGCTAGAGTGGATTTCATGGAAAGTTATAAACATCAAAGTTGCTTATTTTTTAGAGACGAATCCATTGGTCATGATCAATTAACTTGGAATCAACTCAATCAAGAAACCCCAATTCATGTTCATACCTGGAAAATCAACTCAACAGAATTATGCCACGTGGAGACCTGGGATTGGTCCCAACACGTCCCAACCCCAACTGACCTCCTTCTCAAGCCTATAAATAGTTGTTTAGTCTTCATTTCTTGTGTGTAGTTGTAAGTGTGAAAAACACACACTTTTACTTTTCCTCTCATTAATTTCCCTTTTTAGCTAAACTACTCAAGAGTTTGACACACTCTTGAGTTAGTTAGGCAGTTAGTTACTTTTCAATAGCTTTGTAACCAATCACCATTAATAAAATTCAAATTCTACTTTTCCCGCCAATACTTCTTATCATCCTTACTGTTCATTCCTTGCATCTTGGATACTTTCTGTTGCTGAATTGAGTTTGTTATGATCATTCATTGATCATAACTGATTTTGAAGGAAGATAGTAGCTGTTTGATTGGTTTCAGTTCAAGTCTTAGCATTTGTGATGAATTCAGATCATGTTGATGATTCTTGTTGATGTGTAGCTGAATTGTTGATTGTAGATGAGTGAATCTAGTGCTAAGGTGGTGGTTAGCACTAGAATAGAGAGTAAAGCACTCCTCTACTGCTCAAAGGTTCCTTCACAAGGTGCTTAAGTTTCTGATTTTTGGTTCCACTCAAATTGTCAATTGCATGCTAATTTCCTAGCTTAAATCTTTGTGAATGCATGATAAAACCTGTTTAGCTTAGTTTTGATCTGATTCTGGTTAGTTTATAGCTTAAGAGTTGCTTTTCTGCTTATTGATTTGTTATAGTATCTTAGCTTCTTGCTTAATTCATTCATTTTTAGCCTTGCTGCCTTATTTGAGTTTTAGTTGTTTTCAATTCTTGCATTTAGCTCTCTTACATCTTATTTTGGTTATTGAGTTTGATTTGCTATGGGTTTTCATTCAGTGTAGACTTGTACTTAAAAAGTCTTTACAAATTTCCATTAAGATCAGTTAAAGGAGTGTTTGGAATTAGCTTTTGAAAAGTTTTCAAGTATTGATTTTTGGCCAATAAGTGTTCATTTCCAGTCACCAAGTGATAACAAGTAGTTTTGAGTCCTTTTCAAGTCAAATTTAAAGTCAAAGAGGCAATTGGCATATAAAAGGTTTGGGTCATAATTCAATCATTTTTGCTCTAAAAAGTTGTCAATTTCATTCACTTAGCATATGTTCATTTCTTGATGAAATTTAACCAAACCAGTTCTTATTTGTAGTTCATATTATGAAGTTTCATATTCTATAAGCATTTGATACAGTATTCATTAAGCAAGTAGTAATAAGCAAAAATCTGAACACTATAGGAAAGGCAAGTTTCTGTAAATGAAAATTGATTTTTCGAATCTCTTAATCCACTCCATTAACCTGGCAATTTTCTTTCACAATATCACTTAGTAGGTGTTGTTGGTTGATTTTTGAGAAATTCAGCTTTTTGAAAAAAAATCTTGGTCAACGCCTGGTCAACATAAGCCAAATTCAGCTTATTTCATTTTCCAAGCTTGTTTCTTGATGAATTTTGATAAGATTTAATTTCCCGTTCATGTTTTGAGCTCTTTAATCAGTTTCAGTACAAAAAGCTAATTGTGCATGTCCAGATTTTCCTAGAGCTTATTTTGTGCTTATTGTGAAGTGCTTATTGGCTTATTAGACACTTTTAGCCAAATTCTTCTTACAGACCTAACTTATTTTGAATTCTAAGCATTTTGCAATTAGTTTGGTTAGTTTTGGTTGAGAAATAAGCTCACACGAGCTTATTTGTTCTATAAACCCGTTTTGGCTTAATAAGTTTTCAATATTGCATTTCAGTCCCTAGTGTATTAAACTGTTTTAAATTTTGGCTAAACTTACACATTTTTAGGGTTTGCAATAAACTAGTCCTTTCAGTTTGGAATTTGTTAAATTTCAGTTAGTAGTTTTGGAAATTGTTACAAATTGGTTAGTTTGTTTCATAGTTTTCAAGTTCAGTCCGTATTATTTGCTGTTTTGACATTTTCAGTCCTTATACTTGTTAGTTTTATATTTTGAGCATTTATATTTCATAGAATTTACAATTTCAGTCCTTTTAGTTTTAACATTTACATTTTAAATTTTACTTGAATGAAAACTTGGTATTTGCACGATGTTTTACATATAAGTAGATAATATTTTTCAATTTTTCAAGTCATTGTTTGAATTAGCAAATAGAATATCCAAAAAAATATTAACAACCAAAAACAGTTAAAAAACCCGATATTGTTAGGACTTTCAATTAGCAAGAACTGAGAAAAACGAACTGCATTATACACAATTTCAAATGGCGCCGCTGCCGGTTCTTTGACTTTACGAGAGACTATCGATTGACGGTTTTCATTGGCTTTTGGGATCCGTTCACCTTGTGAACGTTATTTTTACGTATCATTAATCAAAAACAAATAAAAAATATATAAAAACTAAAAATTAACAAAACAATTCTTTTCCTAAAGAATTGACCAAACAAATTAAAAAATACAAAAAGCAATCTTTTTCCTAAGAGATTGCACCCAAAAATATATATTATTGGATTCTCTCGGTTTTTATGTACATATAATATTTTCTCTTAAAAAAACTAATAAATACAAAAATATTTTCCATATATTATTATAAGTAAATACGTATACGTATAAGAACAACCAATCTACATATTCTCCATAAGTATTGCCAAGGCAATACACCGTGTTGAGGGGCGTTCTGGTCCTTGACACGTGTATCGATCAAACAAAATAAAGCAAGAATAGATAAATACTCTCAATAAGCAACAATTCGAAGAATACGAACATTTAAGTGAATAGAAAGGCGATGTGCTATAAAATGCCATCTAAGGGTCAATAGGTACTTAAGTGCTTCGCGCCACCTAACCCCCCGTTCACTTGTGAGTATTCTAAGAAGAAAGGCTTCATTGGGGGTCTTGCACCCAAGTAGTACATACATATATTGTTATTTTCTTGTGGATATTTGATATTGAAACTCGAAGAGGATAATCCATTTCTCTTCAAAGTCACACGAGAGCTTCTCTCTCATTCCTCGTATTGAGTTGCATGCTCACTCGCGGGCGTGCACAAATACCAATTGGTGTACAACCTCTTCCTCCGAAAAGGAAGAAAAAGAGAAAGAGTAAGACCACCACCGTCCATCAAGCCGATCACGAGAATCGTGCTTTGACTCCTCCACCACAAGAAGCCATGGCTGTTGATAATCGTTCTTTGATGGAACGTATGCAAACCAATGTTCATGGATTTGCTAGTGCTATTAGGATTCCCGACATTCCCGCAAATACATTTGAGCTCAAAACGTCTATGATTACTATGGTTTCACAATCACCTTTCTATGGTAACAAGAATGATGATCCTCATGATCACCTTAAGAGATTCCTTTCTCTTTGCAATACCATTAAGCAAAATGGAGTTCCACATGATGCTATTAAGTTGATGTTAGTGCCATTTTCACTTGAGGGACAAGCTAAGAATTGGTTAGACACTCAACCACCCGATAGTATCACCACATGGGATGGTTTCACCACTAAGTTTTTGAATAAGTTCTTTCCTGCATCTAAGACCATGGCCTTGAGGACCTTAATTATAGGTTTTCAACAAAAACCTAGTCAATCCTTTAGTCATGCTTGGGAAGAGTATAGAGATTTATTGAGGCGATGCCCTAACCATGGATTGGATGACGTTCACCAAATCAATACCTTCTATGATGGCCTTAAACCTCACCACCAAGATTCACTCAATGCTTCCGCGGGAGGGAATATTCTTCTTAAATCTGTGCAAGAGGCCTTGGACATCATTGAGACTAAAGCAATGGTTCAAACAAACAATCAATTTGAAGAAAGGGTTCATGTTATCCAAAACACTTCTCAAACACCTTGTGATAACCAATTCCTTAAATATCACCAAGAGATCCTTCAACAATTCAAACAAGGACAACAAGAAATGACTCAAGAGATAGTTCAAGCCCTTAAGACCGCTTCATTGAACAATTCTTCAAATAATGTTAATGCCATTACTCTTTCTTGTGTAACTTGTGGAGGTCCCCATTCTTATGAACAATGTGATAAGGTGCAAGTTTATCAAGGGGAATGTTATGCTTACCAAGAGGAACATCGTGAACACTTCAAGCCAAATATCAATCCAAATAACCTTTCTTACAAGTCCCAAAACTACCTTACTCCACCGGGATTTCCACCCCAACCACCCAACCAAATTCAACAAAATCCTCCTCAACTTTTACAAAGAAATCAAGGGCAAAGACCACCTTACCAAGGCAATAACTACAAGGCACCAAATCATTTTCAACCTCAAGGAAATAACTTCTATCCACCAAACCAAGGGTTTAATCCACCACCTCAATCTTTCCCACAACAAGGTTTTTATCAAGGAAATGTGTAACCTAACCCCATGGATTTGATGCTTCAAAAGTTTACTTCTTTTGAGAAACAATTGAGAGATAATCAAGAGGAAAATAACAAGAAATTTGCTCTTTTCCAAAACCAAATTATGTTTAATCAAATACCACAAGGGGCTTTACCTTCCAACACACAAACAAATCCAAGGGCAAATGTCAATTCTATTACAACAAGAAGTGGAAAGTCAACAAAGGATCCTTCACCTCCTAAACCTACTATTGTTCAACCCACTTGTGCTCCTACTTGTGACAAGCCTTCTACCTCTACTTCACCTCCTCAAAATACTCCCATTCACTCAAACACACCTTCTCAACCTATTCATACTTCTCCTTTACCTTCCACACTTCCCAATGAAGAAGCTAACAAAGACAAATCTTCCACTACAACACCTATTCCACCTACACTAAAACCTACTCTTCCATATCCTTCAAGGTTGAAAAAGGACAAGTTAAAGAACAAGGATGACATCCAAGTCTCCAATTTCTTAAGGATGTTCAAGCAACTCAACATCAATATATCCTTTGCGGAAGCTCTTGCTTATATGCCAAAGTTTGCTAAGATGTTCAAGGATTTACTCTCCAACAAAGAAAAATTGGTTGATTTGCCCAACACATCCCTTAATGAAAATTGTTCCGCCGTGCTACTTAAAACCTTACCTACAAAACTTGGAGATCTGGGGCGCTTCTTGATACCTTGTAATTTTACCGGTGTTGAAAATTGCATGGCTTTGGCGGATCTAGGGGCAAGCATTAACCTCATGCCTTTATCGGTTTGGAAAAAACTCTCTCTTCCCGAGCTCACTCCCACTAGGATGACTCTTGAACTAGCCAACCGAACCATAGCTTACCCCGTAGGTATAGTGGAGGATGTGTTTGTAGGTGTGGATAAGTTTACGTTTCTGTCCGACTTTGTAGTGGTTGATTATGACATGGATCCTAGAGTGCCTTTGATTGTTGGTAGACCGTTTTTGAGAACGGGTCGTACTTTGAGAGATGTGGCGGAAGGAGAACTAATTATGAGGGTAGAAGATGAGAGAGTGGTGTTTAAGTTAGGGAAAGTTTGTGATAGGAAAGAGGTTAAGGAGTCTAGACCGTGTGAGACTATTAACATTGTTGATGTGTTAGATGAGGTGTGTGATGAACACTTTCATGATGCTTGTAAGAGTACTAGTGATGAGATGCCCCATGTTGAAACCGTGGCCTCAATTGCTCCCTCTTTAACACCTTTTGGAGAGAGTGATTTCCTCTTGGAGGAATTTGAGTCAAACTTTCTTGGTGATGATGATTCTCCCATTAATTGGGAAGAAGATATTCTTACAATCCAAAAGTTGCTCAATGAGGACCCTATTCCTTCTCCTATTCTACAGGAAGTTACCATTGAGGAACTTTCCATAGTAAAACCTTCCATAGAGAGTCCACCTCCTATTGAACTTAAGGACCTTCCATCCCACTTAGAGTATGCTTTCTTAGAGGGCAAAGACCAATTAACTGTGATCATTGCTAAAGAGTTGAAAGAGGATGAGAAGGAGCAACTTATTGAAGTCCTTAAGAAACACAAGAAAGCCTTAACATGGAAAATATCCGACATAAGGGGAATTGATCCACATTTTTGTACACACAAAATCCTTATGGAGGATGATTATAAACCCGCCATTCAAAATCAAAGGAGAGTTAACCCAAAAATCCATGAGGTTATTAAGAAGGAAGTGATTAAACTCTTAGATGCGGGTATGATTTATCCCATTTCCGACTCTCCATGGGTTATCCCGGTTCAATGTGTTCCAAAGAAGGGTGGAATCACCGTGGTGCCTAATGAGAACAATGAGCTTATTCCCACGAGACTTGTGACCGGTTGGAGAGTTTGTATTGATTATAGAAAACTCAATGAGGCAACTAGGAAAGACCATTTCCCGCTTCCTTTTATGGATCAAATGCTTGAACGCTTAGCGGGAAATGAGTACTATTGCTTTCTTGATGGCTTTTCGGGTTATTTCCAAATTCCCATTGACCCTAAGGATCAAGAAAAGACCACATTCACTTGTCCCTACGGTACATTTGCTTACAAGAGGATGCCTTTTGGCTTATGTAATGTACCGGGGCCATTTCAAAGGTGCATGATGGCGATTTTCCATGACATGATAGAGAAAACTATGGAGGTTTTTATGGATGATTTTTCCGTCTTTGGAATTTCATTTACCTCATGTCTCACCAATCTTGAGAGAATGCTTAAACGTTGTGAGGAAACACGTTTAGTGCTTAATTGGGAGAAATGTCACTTTATGGTGAAAGAGGGAATTGTTTTAGGACACAAAATATCCAACAAGGGATTAGAAGTGGATCGAGCTAAAATTGATGTGATTGCTAAGCTTCCCCCACCCACCTCGGTTAAAGGTGTGAGGAGTTTCTTAGGTCATGCGGGATTTTATAGGCGCTTTATACAAGATTTTTCCAAGATAGCTAGACCGATGACTCACCTCTTGGAGAAAGAGGCTCCTTTCATTTTTAACCAAGATTGTTTGGACTCTTTTGAGACTCTTAAGGAGAAATTGACTAAGGCTCCCGTTTTGGTTTCTCCAAATTGGGAATTACCTTTTGAGCTTATGTGTGACGCTAGTGATTATGCGGTGGGGGCCGTCTTAGGACAAAGAGTTAATAAGCATTTTCAACCTATACACTATGCGAGTAAAACCATGACCGGTGCACAACTTCATTACACTACCACGGAAAAAGAGTTGCTTGCTATAGTACATGCTTTTGAGAAGTTTAGACCATACCTTGTGCTTTCCAAAACCATAGTGTATACGGATCATTCCGCTCTCAAGTATCTTATAACAAAACAAGATGCTAAGCCTAGGCTTTTGAGATGGGTTTTGTTGCTTCAAGAGTTTAAGATAGAAATTCGTGATAAGAAAGGGGCCGAGAATTTAGCGGCGGATCACTTGAGTAGACTTGAGCATCCTTTTCAAGTAGATTTACCACATCAAGAAATCAATGAATCCTTTCCATTAGAGGAGCTCATGTCTATCTCTTCCCAAGAGGATGCCACTCCTTGGTTTGCGGATATCGCAAACTATCTTGTGGGCAATGTGCTTATTGAGGGTCTTACTTATCAACAAAAGAAGAAGTTTCTTAAGGAAGTTAAGTATTACTTTTGGGATGATCCTTATCTTTTTAGGCAATGTGCGGACCAAATCATTAGACGGTGTGTAGATGGGCCCGAGGCATTTAAGATCTTAGAAGCGTGTCATAAAGGACCTACGGGTGGACATTTTGGGCCCAACTATACCGCCAAGAAAGTCTTTGATTCGGGTTACTATTGGCCTTCCATTTACAAAGATGCCCATGAAATGGTGAAATTTTGTGATGTGTGTCAAAGACAAGGAAAAATTACGCAACGTGACGAGATGCCACAAAATTTTATCCAAGAGTGTGAGATATTTGATGTTTGGGGAATTGATTTCATGGGACCTTTTCCATCCTCTAAGGGAAACAAGTATATACTTGTGGCGGTAGATTATGTGTCCAAATGGGTGGAGGCTAAAGCCTTACCTACCAATGATGCTAGAGTTGTTGTGAAGTTTTTGAAACAATTGTTTGCTAGATTTGGTGTACCTCGGGCCATCATAAGTGATCGTGGTACGCACTTTTGTAATGATCAATTCACGAGAGTTATGAAGAAATATGGAGTTAATCATAGACTTTCTACCGCATATCACCCTCAAACAAATGGTCAAACCGAGGTCACAAATCGTGGTTTAAAGAGAATTTTAGAGAGAACGGTGGGAGAGCATCGAGCTTCTTGGTCGGATAAGCTTGATGATGCTTTGTGGGCATTTAGGACAGCTTTTAAAACACCAATTGGTTGTACTCCTTATAGGCTTGTCTATGGAAAAGCGTGCCACCTCCCATTCGAGTTAGAACATGTGGCATCTTGGGCTCTCAAGTGGGCTAACTTTGATTTAAACCAAGCCGGTTCCCATAGGAAAGATCAACTCAATGAGATGGATGAAATGAGAGCTAATGCCTATGAAAATTCTTTGCTTTACAAGGAAAAGACTAAGAAATTACATGATGCTAAGATCAAGAATCGTGAGTTCAAAGTTGGAGAGCCGGTTCTCCTCTTTAACTCAAGATTGAAACTTTTTGCGGGCAAGCTTAAGTCAAGATGGTCCGGTCCATTCACTATTGCTCAAGTGTTTCCATATGGAACTATTGAGTTGTCACAACCCGATGGTCCAAATTTTAAAGTGAATGGTCACCGTGTTAAGCATTACTTTGGGGAGGACATTTCCGTTGAAATGGTCCAAGAGATCCCCATTTTCCCCATGAATTGATTCATTGAGGGACGAGTCGAGCTAGAGACTCATTAACTCAAGCATCGTATAACTAGATTTAGAGTGTTGTAGGTTATAAATAAAGGGATAGACTTGGAGATAAGTGTAGGGGAGACCTTCTTTTGTCTTCATGATTGTTTGTAGGGTTGCTCACTCATTTCATGCTTTGGAGCTTATGTAGGAGGCCTTGTATCCGGTTCACTTCGTTACTATAGTGATTTTTCATTGACACCTTGTGCTTAAACATGATTTCACTAATAGTTGTCTGATAAGTGTGAAAACACTCATCAATAATGATCCAAATACCACTCAAAACACAGTCAAATACATTATTTTAACTGTAAATTATCAGAATTACGTGTGTATTTTGTGTTTGTGTATTTTCAGGTAACAAGATACATTTTTAGAGCAAAGACGCGTTTTCATGGATTTATTTGATAAAAGACGAAGAAAGAGAAGAAAGATGCTTAAAGGACCAATCTTGCCACTACTTCAAAGATCGAGGGCTCAAGTTGCAACTTTTGACAAAATGAAGGATGAAAGGAAAGTACTTAAAAGTTTTAACCACATTTGAAAAGAAATAAGAAAGAGAGGGATTAAAAGGCAAAATGTTGGAAAGTTTATTATCTTGGTCCATTGACCAAGACCCGGTCAAACAACACAAAAAAAAAATACAAACGTGTTTTCTTCTTCACTGAAACAAAGAGAGAGAAACTGAGACGGTTATTCATCTTTTCATCTCTAAACCTGCAAATCCTTCTCAAGAACAATCCACGACGATTTAAGCAAAGAGTTTAACTACAAAAATGATCACCTTCCTCTCCTCAACATGATGGTACCACTTAATTCGATCAAGAATGAAGAACGAAGAAAGCCCCAAATTCAAGAATGAAGAACTTTATCCTTGTATTTACACGTGTTCACTCCTTATTGGATAGAACACGTCACACCTTTCTCTCGCCGGCTATAAAAAGAAGACGAGGCCCTCTCATTTGCATTCGGTTAGATTAGGAGTAGAATACACATAGTTGTTAGGAGTAGTGTTAGATAAATTTCATCACAGTTATCATGATTCTGTTAGTTAGTTAGGAAATCAGTTGAAGCTTTTCTTAGTCAGTTGTAACTGAATTCGATTTTCTCCATTAATGACATCTAGAATTTTTCTTCCTTTCTCAATTGATTTCATCCTTTCGTTATAATTTTCTGTTTGCAACTGATCATTAGTTGAAACCGAATTCTGTTTTTAGTTAGAATAGTTGTAACGGATTTCTATGTCTCCATTAATGAAGTTTCAGAGTTTTACAAATTATATTCTTATTTCTGATTTCATTCAAAAAATCTAATAGTCTTCGATTAGTTAAAGATAGCTGCTCAGTTTGTTTACATTTAAAAGATAATTGTTTAGGATTTTGAGTAATGGTTTTGATTTCAGTTTTCAAATATTACGTTTCTAAATCGATTCTGAGAATTAACAGAGTTATGATCTTGTAGCTTAAATGAATTTGTAAGAAATATATTTTCTATGAAGTTTTAAATCGGATGTAGTTTGATTCCAGTAAGAGCAGTTAGCATCTCAAATTGAGGCAGAATAGTTCAGGCATTCAGCGAATACAGTACATACAGGCGTGTTTGTTTTGATTTTTGCTGATATAATAAGCAGGACATAGCTTTTTGCTTTTGGATGTATCAAGTTTATGCAGGTGCAGCAGATTAAATGAGGAGTTTGGATAAGCTGTTGATTAGAACTAGTTTCTCGAATCAGTGATGTTCACTCAGTCTTAAATGATTTCAGTTTTGAGCACTTTTATTGATCTTATCATTCCGTTAGCATAGTATTCGTACTCTTTAAGTTTTTGTAGGATTTGTTATGCACAGTATTCTGTTAAGCTGTTATCTAGACAGCATATACTCGAATGTATTTCTTGTTTTGTTTCGATTTTGCAGCTTTACAGCTTTGAGGTTTACGAGTTCAGTGATGGAAAAGCTAGTAATCTTGTGGCAGTAGCAGGTGTGTCGATTTAAGCGAGCTCAGCGCTCCGCTTCACGTCAAAGGACTTGGCCTGGATGTTCAGGTCAAGTGCGAGATTAACTTTCTGATTAGGATTTGGAATTAGATAATCTGTGATTGAGAATTGGTATTAGTAATCTGTTTAGCTGTTTTAAAACTGAAAGGAATTAGTGAGATAAATAGAAGCAGATAAATAGAAATTGAATTGATCCAAATCTGTTAGTTAGTGGTATCAGTACGAATTCAGATTAGATAGTTTTAGTGGATCTATTAACCATTTACTTGCTGGACTGTTGGAATTCTGATGGGCCATTATTATAGTTTGATATTTGTTTAAATTCACAAATGGGCTTAATAACGTGTATCTTACTTTCATAAATTTCAATGTTGGTCAAATGCATTTTTGTACTGTATTCAGATTTTGTATTTTAGACTTTGTATTTTAGTTTTAGTTTTATAAAATTTGTAACTTTGGTTTTGTAAACTTACTTTTGGTTTTAATATTGTGTATTAGTTTAGATATCTTGGATTTCGATTTTTTTTATTTCGTACATTTAAATGTGAATTTTACTAAATGTTTTAGTTAGTACATATACGTAGCTAGATAATATTTTTACATTTTTAATTGCTTTGTGCTAATTAGACATAAATACCATTCAATTTTTACAACCAAAAACAATCAAGTTGAGCTTAAAAACGTTAAATCAATTCGAATCGAGCTGATTAACCAACCTTGGCCATTTTATGATTTAATAAACTATGCTATGCTATATGATGCATGATTTTGAATATTTACAATGCAATGCAAAGAAAACAATTCTATTTATATATTTTTGTATTTTTCATAAATGGTTTTGATGGAAATAACTCATAAAGAATTCAATGACTTGAATTAGGGCTTGGATACCATGGATACTTATCACTCTCAAGTTTCACTTTCCCCATACCAAGCTTAAAAATGGGATCATTGCATTCACAAGTAAAAAGTGCATCAACTTATTCATGACAATTAAATGTGGAACCGGTTATTATTTGAGCAAATTGCTTGTGGGCAAATTTGTCATTATTCAAGTGTGAAGTATAAGAAGTGTAAAATCCAAAAATAAGGAAGCACGGTTTTAATCCTAAGTAATCTTCTCATCCATTACTTGAAAAACCGCTCACAATTAATATAAGTCCGTATTAAGAGTAATAAGTCATTCGCCTTATGTGTAAAATCCTCATGTCATGCTTTCATAAGTAGCTACACACTCGCTAAGGAAAGGAAAATAAACTCACGCAATAATTTACATCCGCCATCTTTTTGAGACTTTGGATCTTCAACCCCGCAACCCGTCAAGGTAATATTGGATTGGAGCAATCTATTGAATCCCCGCAACCCGTCAAGGTAATATTGGAACTCAATAGTCACTATAATTAACACCACACTGCCCCTCTTGGGAGTCTTGCATTATTTTTTTTTCTTTCTTTTTCTTTTCTTTTTTTTTTTTTCTAGCCACTCATTTTTTTTCATAAGCCGCTCTTATTTTTCTTTATTCCTCACAAAGAAATTTGAAAAGAATAAAAGGAAAAACACCCGCTAAATATTGAGCATGACATAAGACTAGTACACATAAAACGTGCTAACTTAGAATCTTAAGACGTACTCATATCAACCATAAATGATTAGCCAAAAATGCATAAGAGATTACAAACCAATTAAAACCGTACTTGATTATTTATTAACAATTATATACATGCGAAGAAAATAGAGGTCAAGAAGAGAAGGGTTTAGCCACAAGTAATTGCCATGAAGTCTATCTAGCCCTTTTACACTTGCTTCAACTCTATCATTTCCTATTCTCCACAAATTTAAAATCTCAAATAATGAAATTGGTGGATGCTTAGCCTAATAGACCAATGAAGGACTACATGGTTAAGGATACTAGCTAGAGAATGCTAAGATAAGCAAACTCGGGTTGAGTCAAAATATCCATGGCGGGCCTAATATGTCAAAGAAATCTAAACTTGTTAAACCATGTTTTATTATATTTTTTTCCTTTTTATATATTTTGATGAAAAAATAAAGAAGAAATATATACAATGCAAATGTGATATGAAAAATGATTGATGCAAAAATTATGAATGCATATTTTTGGTGGCCAAAGTAGATCAAAAATTTGAAAAATGATCGAAAAACTAATTTTCCCAATTATCATGAAGTTAAGGCAATGGTCTAGGTAAGGTCACTTCGATAGAAGTCTCCCCTACACTTAAGATAAACATTGTCCTCAATGTTTAAGAGTATTGGAGTGAACTCCCCTACACTTATTACATTGATAACTTTGCTTAACCCAAGCTAAGGAAAGGACAACTAAAGGGTATTCATTTTAAGCACAAGTATTTAATATCACGATAGCAAAAACTAATCGAAGTGAACCAGATACACGGGCCTCCTCCATAAGCTCCAAGCATGAAATGTGAGAGAGCAACCCTTGAAACAAACACCAAAAGACGAAGAAAGGCACCCCTCCACTTCAACTCTACTATAACATCCTTTTAATTAAACCTAACCTATTGAAAATCTACTCTACGTTTTCTAACCTAGTTATTCAATGCTTGAGTTTTTTTAACCCTAAGTCGCTAGCTCGACTCGGCCCCGAATTAAGTTGTCCTTGGGGAAACCATCATGGAGAGTAAAGAATATCCACTTTGAAGCACATCTCACATGATACACTCAAACTTAGCACGTTGCCATTTACTATAAGATTTACCAAATCTGCCTCGATAAATGGAACGGTCCAACGTGTCTCAAGTTTGTCCAACATACAAAATCTCTCAAATATGAAGCACCCCAGGATCAAATACAAAGTTTCCATCTCGACAAGTGAACAACTCCAAAGTAGGTAGCATCACCAAAGTAAGCTCATACAAGAAGCCCAGATCAATCGAAATCACACTCTTAAGTCGAGTAGATGAAAACCAAGGTGTCGCAAATTTATGTATCCCAGGATCAAAAACTTTTCCCTTCATGGGAAAATAAGAAGATGAGCTCATATCAACCATATAAGATTCCCCCTTAGTGATCAAAGCATCATGAGAATATGAAGGTGTAGGTATCAAAACATTCATAACTATTATGTCCATGTTAGGCTCGTCATCATCATCAAAAGGTGGGTAATCTTCCATAGAAGGCATAGTGAAAGGAGGATCAATAGTAATAGTATCTTGTGAAGGAGGTGTGGTCTCTATGTTCCCAAAAAGCAATGTAGTAATAAGACGAACCTCCTCTTCTAAATTAGAAACACTATCGTCGACCTCTATATCAAAATGTGCAAGAGTATCCTCTATGGTGGTATCAATCTCCATAAAAGAGTCCATATCAAAGGTTTTGAGTTCTAAAGGTGCCTTAGGTGAAAAAGTATCAATCTATAAGAGGAAAGGATCTTCATCAATAACCAACTTCAAGGGTGGGAGGGTGGGAACATAAGGCTCAAAAGGAGGTGTATTAATGAGAGAATCACTCAAAGGGATGATATGATCATGAAAATCAATAGGTGTATCCTCAAAAACCAGTGAAGGAATATCAATCAAGGGTTCTTCTTCTATAGACTCATTATTAGGTTCTTCACACTCCTCAAAAAGTGGGTTATCAAAACATGTCTCAAAAAGAGGATTTGAATGTATCACAAAATCACTTAGAGGAATAGGTGAAGGAGTCATAGAAGAAATGGAGTCATCATCATCAGAAGTAAAAGACTCATCACTATCATAAGGATCATCAAAGGTTTCATCACAAGAATCATAAAGTGGTAGAGGAGAAGGATCCACTTTTCCTATAAGAGCAAACTCGTCATCCAAATTAGGAATGTTATCTTGACAAGACAAATCATCGGATGATATAGCATAAGACGCGTCACTAGAATCACAATTTTCATCCTCTATTTGTGTCAAGTCTTCCTCAAACTCTTCCTCAATCTCATTATCCCTTTCTTTAAACAATTCATCAAGATCAAAATCACCAAAATCACTAGTAGTAGCATGAAGGTTAATATGTGATAAAATCTCAATATGATCATGAGGAGAAGAGGTATCAACACAAAGCTCATCACATGGTTCATTGGAAACCCTCTCAAGCTCTCTTTGGATTGGGATAAGGTTCTCAACACTAGAAAAGGTTAATTCATCCAAATCGGTGTTTGTATTAGTGCTAAGAGGCTCGTCCCCCATGGTTAAAGAGTCGGTGGGTCCCATGTGAGGTAAAGTTGATGAAGATGTGTCATCAGTAAGTGTCATATAAATCGGAGGATCGTCATCATCATCATAAAATAATGGATAAGGACTACATGTAGCAAAATATGAGTCTATTATGCCTTCATCTTCTACTTTTTCGTCTTTTGCTAAGAGCAAAGTAAGTAACTCTTGCTGAAGTTGACGATATTTAATATTCAACTCGTCACAAATATCCTCTTTATTAGATAGTTTCATCTTCACGATATTACAAAGAGATACCATCTCTCCTGTTATCCGTAGATTCTCCTTTTCGATTTTGAAATATAGTATAATGCAAGTTCGTTTTCTCAGTTCTTAACCAATAGAAAGTCCAATCAATATCAGATTTATTATTGTTCTTGGTTGTTCAAGCTTGCTTGGTAATCTATTGCTAATTCAAACAATACTATTTAAAAATGAAAAATATAAACCTACTTATACGTAAAACAAGTTGCAAATACCAAATTTTTATTCAAACAAAATTAAAATTGCAAAATATAAAACTAAGAGGACTGAAAATGTAAATTCTAGGAAAATTAAATGCTTGAAATGTAAGTTCTATCAACTATAGGGACTAAAAATGTAAAACAGTTAACTAAAAGGACCAAACTTGTAAAACTGATAACAAACTAACCAAATAGTAACAAACTAACAAACTTGATAACTGAAATTTAACAAACTTCAAATGTAAAGGACTGAATTTTGCAAATTCCACAAAATTAGGAAGTTTAGCTAGGTTTTTAAACTGATTAAACTTCTAGGGACTAAAGTGCAATTTTCAAAAACCTTTTAACCAAAAATGGGCTAAGGACCAAATAAGCTAGACTGAGCTTATTTCTATACCAAATTCCATGAGACAAATTGCAAAAGGTTTCTAATCCAAAATAAGCAACGTGTATTAAAGGAATTTAGCTAAGAATCAAAAATGAGCAAAAGAGTGCTTATCAATAAGCTCAAAATAAGCTACAGCTTAATCCACTCAGTCACAACTTGATTTTTATAAAGAAATTGAATAAGCTCTTGATTTAAAGACTGGGAAATCAAACTAGAACCATTTTCATCCAGAAATGAATGAGAAATCCAAAATAAGCTCTTTTGAGCTTATGTTGACCAAGTTTGACCAATTTTTATGAAAAAGCTCAAAACTTCAAAACTTCATATTCAATACTAACTAAATGGATTGGTGAAAGAAAATTATTACTTTTCTGAAGTGGATAATGAGAACTAAGAAAACAGTCACCTCTTTATATCAGAGAATGACAAATGCTCAAACCTTGACTAAAAAGCTTATTTCTAGCTTAATTCCTAAAACTGTATATTTTCCTCTTAGAAACTGAAAGTTAATGATGTAAGCTAGAACTAGAAACAAGTTTGAGCAAATCTTATCAAGTAATGAAGGAGAATTCAGCAATTGAAAGTAACAAGTTTACCAAACTAAAGCTGAAATAAGAATGACCCAAACTATTTGTTAGCCAATTGCCTGTTTGACTGTTTTTATGACTTGTAAAAGACTTAAAACCAATTGTTAACACCTAATGACTGGAAATCAACTTCTAAACACCAAATCTTAACACTTGAAATCTACTTTATAACTACTCCCAAACACTCCTTTATCTGTTTTGAAAAAGATTTTACAAAGACTTATTGAGCATTGGTTTGAACTGATTAAAAAGCTTTAGCAAACTAATTTCAATGGACCAAATGAAGTGTTTAAAAGCTGTAAACAAACAACAATCAAGGCTAGAACTGAAAGTAAGCTATGAGGCTAACAAGTAACTGAATGTATGCAGAAACTACAAATCAGATCACAAGAATGCAAGAACTGAACTACTATCACTTAGATCTCAATCAAACAACAGCAACTAACAAATATATCATATAGCCATCAAGATTAAACTAGAGAATTGAGCTTGCAATTGACTGATTTAGAGGAACAAAAATCAAGAGCTATAGAACCTAATGAAGAAGTCCTTTGGGAAGAAGAGGAGCGCTGAGCTCTCTTGCACTAGTGATACCACCACCTATCACTAGTATTCAACTAAAATCAACAATCAAACAGCTACAATTCATCTGGAATCAACATTCTGCTACAAATCATCAAGAACAATGGAAATACTTGAATTCTGATCAAACAGCTACAAAACTTCACCAATGTCAGTTATGATCATTGGTTGATCATAACAAACATCAAACAGCAACTAGTATATCCAATAGCAACAAGAATCAACAGGAATTTGAAGAACAGAATTTGGCGGGAAAAGGTAATTTGAAATTTATTTGATGAATTCAGTTACAAAAGTTGGTTACAAGCTAAAAACTAACTAACTGACTCAAGAGTTTGTCAGACTCTTGAGTAGTTAGGGGAAAAGTGAGGGAAAAAGGGAAAGGGAAAATTTAACTATGTGTTTTTACAATTTTTAAGCTACTATGAGAAATGAGGTACAAGCTATCTATTTATAGGCAAAAATTGAGAGTTTGTTGGAGTTGTGACGTGTCAGAACCAGTAGTAAATTGCCACGTGGAAAAATTCTGCATTTGCTCTTTGAAGGTGATGAACTAATTTGGGTGTTTTTGATTGAGTGGATGATTTGTAAATTGGATTGCACCATTGAATTCCTCTCTTAAAAGCGAGCAAAATTGATGTTTTGATCTTCTCATGAAACGCCCTCTATCAAAAACCCGATCCTGGAAATATTTTCTTTGAAGAAGATGGACACGTGGCGCCTTCTGATTGGTTTAAAATGTTGCACACGGATTACACTGTTTGGATCTTGTAATAAATGTGACGGCAGTTAGTGGGCAATAAATGTTTGATCCGTGTGAAGTGTATTCTCCTTTCCCATTGGTTAAACTCTTGACACATGGATTCAACTTGCATTTCTTTCCAAAGTTGGCAGATTTGGTCCCTATACTTGGCAGATTCCCATTTCAAGCTAGGATCTTCATTCCTTTGTCATTTTTGGTCCTTTAACTTCCATAATTTGTACAAAATGGCCCTTTGACTGAGTTGACTTGATAGTTTGACCAGGTTTGACTTGAATCTTGACTTTTCATAATTTGCACTTCTAGTCCTTCATTTTTCACAACTTGTCAAGATAGGTCCTTGAACTTCAAAGTCTTGTCACTTTTGATCCTCTTTTGTCTTTTTCATCCATTTGAGCTTGGTTTTTCCTTGTTTGCTTGAAAATGTATCTTCTTACCTACAAAAGTGTACACAAACACAAACATACCACATAATACTGTTTTTGCCAAAATAATTGGGTATTTTGCTTCATGTTTTAGGGTTATTTGTTGATAAAAGGATATGAGTTTAAGCTCATATCAAATTCCCCTACACTTGAGCATTGCCATGTCCTCATGCAATATTGTATTTCAAGGCTTAAAAATTTACATTTCCCTCATAATTAATCCACCTTGGCCATATGAGATGTATCTACACTACTCTAAACTAAATGATGCATGATTTTGACTTTTAATAATGCAATGAATCAAAATACAATTCTATCTATATCTTTTTGATTTTTCTTGAAATGGTTTTGATGGAAATAACTCATAAAGAATTCAATGACTTGGATTAGGGCTTGGATACCATGAACATTTATCACCCTCAAGTTTCACTTTCCCCATACCAAGCTAATAAATGGGATCATTGCATTCACAAGTAAAAAGTGCATCAACTTATTCATGACAATTGAATGTGGAACCGGTTATTATTTGAGCAAATTGCTTGTGGGCAAATTTGTCATTATTCAAGTGTGAAATATAAGAAATGTAAAATCCAAAAATAAGGAAGCACGGTTTTAATCCTAAGTAATCTTCTCATCCATTACTTGAAAAACCGCTCACAATTAATACAAGTCCGTATTAAGAGTAATAAGTCATTCGCCTTATGTGTAAAATCCTCATGTCATGCTTTCATAAGTAACTACACACTCGCTAAGAAAAATAAAACTCACGCAATAATTTACATCCGCATCTTTTTGAGATTTTGGATCTTCAACCCCGCAACCCGTCAAGGTAATATTGGATTGGAGCAATCTATTGAATCCCCGCAACCCGTCAAGGTAATATTGGAACTCAATAGTCACTATAATTAACACCACACTGCCCCTCTTGGGAGTCTTGCATTATTATTTTTTTTCTTTTTCTTTTTTTTTTCTAGCCACTCATTTTTTTTCATAAGCCGCTCTTATTTTTCTTTATTCCTCACAAAGAAATTTGAAAAGAAGAAAAGGAAAAACACCCGCTAAATATGGAGCATGACATAAGTCTAGTACACATAAAACGTGCTAACTTAGAATCTTAAGACGTACTCATATCAACCATAAATGATTAGCCAAAAATGCATAAGAGATTACGAACCAATTAAAACCGTACTTGATTATTTATTAACAATTATATACATGCGAAGAAATAGAGATAAAGAAGAGAAGGTTTTAGCCACAAGTAATTGCCATGAAGTCTATCTAGCCCTTTTACACTTGCTTCAACTCTATCATTTCCCATTCTCCACAAATTTAAAATTTCAAAGAATGAAATTGGTGGAAGCTTAGCCTAATAGACCAATGAAGGACTACATGGTTAAGGATACTAGCTAGAGAGTGCTAAAATAGGCAAACTCGGGTTGAGTCAAAATATCCATGGTGGGCCTAATATGTCAAAGAAATCTAAACTTGTTAAAACCATGTTTTATTATATTTTTTCTTTTATATATTTTTGATGAAAAGCAAAAGAAGAAATATATACAATGCAAATGTGTTATGCAAATGAAAAATGATTGATGCAAAAATTATGAATGCATATTTTTGTTGGCCAAAGTAGATCAAAAATTTGAAAAATGATCGAAAAATTAATTTTCCATGTTATCATGCAAGACAATGACAAGTTCTAGGTAAGGTCACTTCGATAGAAGACCCCCCTACACTTAAGCTAAACATTGTCCTCAATGTTTAAGAGCATGGAAGTATAAAAACTTCCCCTACACTTATGACAATGAATAGACTTTGCTTAACCAAAGTTAAGGAAAGGACTACTATTAGTGAAATCATGTTTAAGCACAAGGTGTCAATGAAAAATCACTAAAGTAACGAAGTGAACCGGATACAAGGGCCTCCTCCATAAGCTCCAAAGCATGAAATGAGTGAGCAACCCTACAAACAATCAAGAAGACAAAAGAAGGCACCCCCTACACTTATCTCCAAATCTATGCCTTTATTGCTAACCTACAACACTCTACACCTAGTTATACGATGCTTGAGTTAATGAGTCTCTAGCTCGACTCGTCCCACACTCAAAAGTGTCTAAAACCTATCATGGAGAAGAAAATGTTTGCCTTTGTTAAGAAAAATCTCCATGATAAGGTAAAACAAGTGTTCATTTATCAAAACTCCATAAATATCCCCCAGGATCAAATACATAATTACCCTCCCACTTATAACACAAGTCAACAACTAGCTTCCCAATCATTGGTGAAAAGAATGAGGTGTAGTTCTCTAAAATGGTTTCCCATATGTTCTCCCCAAGGTGATGGTGTAAAGTTCGCAAATCTTTCACATAGGTTCCTTTTGTTGCATCAGGTGGATACTGAGATGGTTTAGCAAGATCTATGCCAGGATCAAAAATCCGTTCCTTGATGGGAAAACAACAAGTGTTGATTGCCTTAAAAGACTCTCCTTTGTATTTCACATGGTGAGAGAAAGGTTGTAGAGTGATTGGTTGTAGAAAGGTTGGGGTGGACAAAGAAGGTAAAGGATCCTCAAGCAATAAAGATTCTAGATAGAGTATGTCCCCCTCCTCATCAAGGTAACCAAGAGTATACTCAAAAGATATATCCTCCAATAAAAACTCATCACTCTCATCAATGATAGAATCCGCCTCATCACCATAAACATCATAGATTGGTCTATCAAAGATGGGTGATCCCTCAAAACCAAAGGAAGTATGATCATCAACAAATGGAGAGTCACAAGTAGAAAGCTCATCATCACTATAGTCATCATATGTTGGTGAATCACAAAGAAAAGATCCCTCATTACTTAAGTCCTCATCAAAGTGATTAGTATTGTGGAAAAGTGGGGTGTCATAAGGAATTTCACTAAAGTTGAGCTCTTGAGGTTCATGAAAATCCAAGGAGGAAGTAATGGAAGCAATGGTCTCAATATGATGGTAATCAAAGTCTCCACTTGAGCAAGCTTCATAAAAGTACTCATCACAAACTTCATCAATGAGATCATCTTGTGTTTCCTCCTCATGCACAACATCAATATGTTTTACCGCTTCGGGCTCATTAGACTTTTTGGACAACTTTCCCATGTTAAACACAACTCTCTCGTCTCCTACCCGCATTGTAAGTTCTCCTTCCGCCACATCGATTAAAGTACGACCCGTCCTCAAAAATGGCCTACCAACAATCAAAGGCACTCTAGGATCCACATCATAATCAACCACCACAAAATCCGCGGGAAATGTAAATCTATCAACCCCAACAAAAACATCCTCCGCAATTCCCACCGGATAAGCGATAGTACGGTTCGCCAACTCAAGAGTCATCTTAGTAGGAGTGAGCTCGGGAAGTGAAAGTCTCTTCCAAACAGATAATGGCATAAGATTTATGCTTGCTCCTAAATCCGCTAAAGCCATACAATTTTCCACCCCCGGGAAATTGCAAGGAATCAAAAATCTCCCCGGATCTCCAAGCTTAGTAGGCAACTTCTTAAGCAAAACCGCGGAGCAATTTTCATTCAAAGAAGCATTAGGCAAATCCACCAATCTTTCCTTGTTAGAAAGCAAGTCCTTAATCATCTTAGCAAACTTAGGCATATTGGCTAAGGCTTCCGCAAAGGAGATATTGATGTTAAGTTGCTTGAACATCCTCAAAAAGTTAGAAACTTGGATATCATCCTTGTTCTTAAGCTTTTCTTTTCTCAATCTTGAGGGATAAGGAAGACTTGGTGTTGGTTGTGGTTGAGGTGTGGATGAAGGCTTTTCCTTATTGAGTGTTTCATGAATAGGCTTTGAAATTGGACGAATGGGAGCATGTTGAGGTGGTGAAGAAGAAGTAGAAGGCTTGTCACAAGTAGGAGCACAAGTGGGTTGAACAATAGTAGGTTTAGGAGGTGAAGGATCCTTTGTTGTTGTACCACTCCTTGTTGTAATAGCATTGACATTAGCCCTAGGGTTTGTTTGTGTGTTGGAAGGTAAAGCCCCTTGTGGTCTTTGATTTAATACCACTAAAACCTTATTGAATTGGTCATTGATTTTCTTTTCTATAGCTTGGAATTTCCTTTCATTCTCTTGATTCATCTTTTGCAAAAGATCCATTGTGTTAAACTCTTGTGGCACATAACCTTGAAAACCTTGAGGTTGGAAAGGTAAAGGTTGAGAGTTAAATCCTTGATTTGGTGGATAAAAGGTATTTGCTTGAGGTTGAAATTGATTGGGTGCCTTGTAGTTATTTCCTTGGTATGGTTGTCTTTGCCCTTGATTCCTTGCTAAAATTTGAGGAGGATTTTGTGGAATTTGGGTGGGTGGTTGGGGTGGAAAGCCGGGTGGAGTAAGGTAATTTTGGGATTTGTAAGAAAGGTTATTTGGATTGATGTTAGGCTTGAAGTGTTCACGGTGTTCCTCTTGATAAGCATAACATTCCCCTTGATACCCTTGCACCTTGTCACATTGTTCATAAGAATGGGGGCCTCCACAAGTAACACAAGAAATGGTGATGGCATTCACATTATTTGAGGAATTGTTCAATGTCATGCTCTTAAAGGCTTGAACTATCTCTTGTGTCATTTCTTGTTGTCCTTGTTTGACTTGTTGAATGATCTCTTGGTGATATTTAAGGAATTGGTTATCACAAGGTGTTCGAGAAGTGTTTTGGATAACATGAACCTTTTCTTCAAATGGATTGTTTGTTTGAACCATTGCCTTAGTCTCAATAATGTTCAAAGCCTCATGGTATGTCTTGAAAAGAATACTCCCACCCGCGGAAGCATTTAGTGAATCTTGGTGGTGAGGTTTAAGGCCATTATAGAAGGTATTGATTTGGCTTAGATCATCCATTCCATGGTTAGGGCATCGCCTCAACAACTCACTATACTCTTCCCAAGCATCACCAAAGGATTGACTAGGTTTTTGTGTAAAGCCCATAATCAAATTCCTCAAAACCATAGTCTTTTGTGGAGGAAAGAATTTGTTCAAAAACTTAGTGGTAAAATCATCCCATGTGGTGATACTATCGGGTGGTTGGGTGTCTAACCAATGCTTAGCACTCCCATCTAATGAAAATGACACTAACATCAATCTAATGACCTCAGGTGGAACCCCATTATGCTTAATGGTGTTGCAAAGTGAAAGGAATCTCTTAAGGTGAGCATGGGGATCCTCATTTTGTTTTCCAAAGAAAGGTGATGCAGAAACCATATTGATCATAGATGTATGTAGCTCAAATGTGTTAGCGGGAAAGTCGGGAATCTTAATGGCACTAACATATCCATGAATGTTGGATTGCATACGTTCATACAAAGTACGGTTATCAATAGCCATAGCTTCTGGTGGTGGTGACAAAGCACGATTCTCGTGATCGGCTTGGTGGACGGTGGTGGTCTTACTCTTTCTCTTTTTCTTCCTTTTCGGAGGAAGAGGTTGTACACCAATCGGTATTTGTGCACGCCCGCGAGTGAGCATGCAACTCAATACGAGGAATGAGAGAGAAGCTCTCGTGTGACTTTGAAAAGAATAAGATTATCCTCTTCGAGTTTCAATATTAAATATCCACAAGAAAATAACAATATATGTATTACTACTTTGGGTGCAAGACCCTCAATGAAGCCTTCCTTCTTAGAATACTCCCAAGTGAACGGGGGGTTAGGTGGCGCGAAGCACTTAAGTACCTATTGACCCTTAGATGGCATTTTATAGCACATCGCCTTTCTATTCACTTAAATGTTCGTATTCTTCGAATTGGTGCTTATTGAGAGTATTTATCTATTCTTGCTTTATTTTGTTTGATCGATACGCGTGTCAAGGACCGGAACGCCCCTCAACACGGTGTATTGCCTCGGCAATACTTATGGAAGATATGTAGATTGATTGTTCTTATATGTATACGTATTTACTTATAATAATATATGGAAAATATTTTTGTATTTATGGGTTTTTTAAAGGAAAATACTATATGTACATAAAAACCGAGAGAATCCAATAATCTATATTTTTGGGTGCAATCTCTTAGGAAAAAGATTGCTTTTTGGATTTTTTAATTTTTTTGGTCAATTCTTTAGGAAAAGAATTGTTTTGTTAATTTTTAAGTTTTTATATATTTTTATATTTTTGATTTTTTATTTGTTTTTGATTTATGATACGTAAAAAAAAACGTTCACAAAATGAACGGATCCCAAAAGCCAATGAAAACCGTCAATCGATAGTCTCTCGTGTAGTCAAAGAACCGGCAGCGGCGCCATTTGAAATATAGTATAATGCAAGTTCGTTTTCTCAGTTCTTAACCAATAGAAAGTCCAATCAATATCAGATTTATTATTGTTCTTGGTTGTTCAAGCTTGCTTGGTAATCTATTGCTAATTCAAACAATACTATTTAAAAATGAAAAATATAAACCTACTTATACGTAAAACAAGTTGCAAATACCAAATTTTTATTCAAACAAAATTAAAATTGCAAAATATAAAACTAAGAGGACTGAAAATGTAAATTCTAGGAAAATTAAATGCTTGAAATGTAAGTTCTATCAACTATAGGGACTAAAAATGTAAAACAGTTAACTAAAAGGACCAAACTTGTAAAACTGATAACAAACTAACCAAATAGTAACAAACTAACAAACTTGATAACTGAAATTTAACAAACTTCAAATGTAAAGGACTGAATTTTGCAAATTCCACAAAATTAGGAAGTTTAGCTAGGTTTTTAAACTGATTAAACTTCTAGGGACTAAAGTGCAATTTTCAAAAACCTTTTAACCAAAAACGGGCTAAGGACCAAATAAGCTAGACTGAGCTTATTTCTATACCAAATTCCATGAGACAAATTGCAAAAGGTTTCTAATCCAAAATAAGCAACGTGTATTAAAGGAATTTAGCTAAGAATCAAAAATGAGCAAAAGAGTGCTTATCAATAAGCTCAAAATAAGCTACAGCTTAATCCACTCAGTCACAACTTGATTTTTATAAAGAAATTGAATAAGCTCTTGATTTAAAGACTGGGAAATCAAACTAGAACCATTTTCATCCAGAAATGAATGAGAAATCCAAAATAAGCTCTTTTGAGCTTATGTTGACCAAGTTTGACCAATTTTTATGAAAAAGCTCAAAACTTCAAAACTTCATATTCAATACTAACTAAATGGATTGGTGAAAGAAAATTATTACTTTTCTGAAGTGGATAATGAGAACTAAGAAAACAGTCACCTCTTTATATCAGAGAATGACAAATGCTCAAACCTTGACTAAAAAGCTTATTTCTAGCTTAATTCCTAAAACTGTATATTTTCCTCTTAGAAACTGAAAGTTAATGATGTAAGCTAGAACTAGAAACAAGTTTGAGCAAATCTTATCAAGTAATGAAGGAGAATTCAGCAATTGAAAGTAACAAGTTTACCAAACTAAAGCTGAAATAAGAATGACCCAAACTATTTGTTAGCCAATTGCCTGTTTGACTGTTTTTATGACTTGTAAAAGACTTAAAACCAATTGTTAACACCTAATGACTGGAAATCAACTTCTAAACACCAAATCTTAACACTTGAAATCTACTTTATAACTACTCCCAAACACTCCTTTATCTGTTTTGAAAAAGATTTTACAAAGACTTATTGAGCATTGGTTTGAACTGATTAAAAAGCTTTAGCAAACTAATTTCAATGGACAAAATGAAGTGTTTAAAAGCTGTAAACAAACAACAATCAAGGCTAGAACTGAAAGTAAGCTATGAGGCTAACAAGTAACTGAATGTATGCAGAAACTACAAATCAGATCACAAGAATGCAAGAACTGAACTACTATCACTTAGATCTCAATCAAACAACAGCAACTAACAAATATATCATATAGCCATCAAGATTAAACTAGAGAATTGAGCATGCAATTGACTGATTTAGAGGAACAAAAATCAAGAGCTATAGAACCTAATGAAGAAGTCCTTTGGGAAGAAGAGGAGCGCTGAGCTCTCTTGCACTAGTGATACCACCACCTATCACTAGTATTCAACTAAAATCAACAATCAAACAGCTACAATTCATCTGGAATCAACATTCTGCTACAAATCATCAAGAACAATGGAAATACTTGAATTCTGATCAAACAGCTACAAAACTTCACCAATGTCAGTTATGATCATTGGTTGATCATAACAAACATCAAACAGCAACTAGTATATCCAATAGCAACAAGAATCAACAGGAATTTGAAGAACAGAATTTGGCGGGAAAAGGTAATTTGAAATTCATTTGATGAATTCAGTTACAAAAGTTGGTTACAAGCTAAAAACTAACTAACTGACTCAAGAGTTTGTCAGACTCTTGAGTAGTTAGGGGAAAAGTGAGGGAAAAAGGGAAAGGGAAAATTTAACTATGTGTTTTTACAATTTTTAAGCTACTATGAGAAATGAGGTACAAGCTATCTATTTATAGGCAAAAATTGAGAGTTTGTTTGAGTTGTGACGTGTCAGAACCAGTAGTAAATTGCCACGTGGAAAAATTCTGCATTTGCTCTTTGAAGGTGATGAACTAATTTGGGTGTTTTTGATTGAGTGGATGATTTGTAAATTGGATTGCACCATTGAATTCCTCTCTTAAAAGCGAGCAAAATTGATGTTTTGATCTTCTCATGAAACGCCCTCTATCAAAAACCCGATCCTGGAAATATTTTCTTTGAAGAAGATGGACACGTGGCGCCTTCTGATTGGTTTAAAATGTTGCACACGGATTACACTGTTTGGATCTTGTAATAAATGTGACGGCAGTTAGTGGGCAATAAATGTTTGATCCTTGTGAAGTGTATTCTCCTTTCCCATTGGTTAAACTCTTGACACATGGATTCAACTTGCATTTCTTTCCAAAGTTGGCAGATTTGGTCCCTATACTTGGCAGATTCCCATTTCAAGCTAGGATCTTCATTCCTTTGTCATTTTTGGTCCTTTAACTTCCATAATTTGTACAAAATGGCCCTTTGACTGAGTTGACTTGATAGTTTGACCAGGTTTGACTTGAATCTTGACTTTTCATAATTTGCACTTCTAGTCCTTCATTTTTCACAACTTGTCAAGATAGGTCCTTGAACTTCAAAGTCTTGTCACTTTTGATCCTCTTTTGTCTTTTTCATCCATTTGAGCTTGGTTTTTACTTGTTTGCTTGAAAATGTATCTTCTTACCTACAAAAGTGTACACAAACACAAACATACCACATAATACTGTTTTTGCCAAAATAGTTGGGTATTTTGCTTCATGTTTTAGGGTTATTTGTTGATAAAAGGATATGAGTTTAAGCTCATATCATATTTTCTCAAAGTTCATGGTTTTTATGCGTTCACGTTCCTTTTTATCAATCTTAACGAGTAAATCATCTAAATCTTTCTTGAGGGACTGAGAGGAATAGTTCACCGATTTTCTATAAATGTCACCAAATCTCTCGATATTAAACCGTTTGTTCCTTGCATCATCCTCAAGAGACTTAATTTCTTCCCTTAACCATCGAGATTCTTCTCTCATTTCCTCGATACTCATCTCTCTCATACGTGTAATAGCCTTTAATCTATATCCATAGTCTCTTCCTTGTTGCTCGATTAGAAAAGAAAACTCATCGAGATCACTAAGAGCATAAGAAGGCGGATCCCTTGGTCGAAAATCATAACCATAATGGGGTTCTTTTCCACAAAACTCACATGAATAAGTCGAAGAATAAGGTGGAGGTGGATTTCCATAATTAGGTGAATTATAGGTTTGAAAAGAGTCTTGATTATGAAAATTCTCATGATTGTAACCTTGAAAATTCCCTTCATTTTGAAAACCCTCATAATTGGAACATCCTTGGTTTTGAAAAGTATCTTGATTATAGCATGGGAAATTTTCATCATTTTGAAAGCCTTCATTGTTTGAAAATCCTTGATTATGAAAGGTTTCTTGATTATAGCCTTGAAAATTATCATCATTTTGAAAACCCTCATAATTGGAAAATCCTTGGTTTTGGTATGGCACATTAAAGGTTTGATCATGAAATGATGGTGGAGGTTGTGATGAAAAACCGGAATATCCCATATAGTCATTACAAGTGTAGTCCATTTGAGTGTTAGGTTGAAAATTAGGGTTCTCGGTTCCATTATAAGCATATCCCTCCCCATAATAACTATTATTTTGATCACATAAATAAGTATCGTGTGGACCACCACAAATCGAACAAGGCGAATAATTAGCGTTGGCGGATCGTTGTTGCAAAATCTCCAACATGGGACGAGTATCCATGTTTAACAAGGTGGCCGAATGTATATACAAGTATAATGACGTTTAAAAGCTTCCTCGGGGAAGGAAGTAATACACCAAAGGTGGTATGTTTACACGTGTGCGAGTACACGTGTAAGTAAACACGAGGAATGAGGGAGTAGCCCTCGGTCGACTTTTGAAGAGAAAAGGATTATCCTCTTCGAGTTTCGATATGAAATATCCACAAGAAAGTATATATATAATTACTACTTGGGTGCAAGACCCCCAATAAAGCATTCCTTCTTAGAATACGCACTAGTGAACGGGGGGTTAGGTGGCGCGAAGCACTTAAGTACCTATTGACCCTTAGACGGCATTTTATAGCACGTCGCCTTTCTATTCACTTTGTAGTTTGTATTCTTCGAATTATTGCCTATTGGAAGTATTTATCTATTCTTGCTTAATTTTATTTAATCGATACGCGTGTCAAGGACCGGAACGCCCCTCAACACGGTGTATTGCCTCGGCAATACTTATGGAAGATATGTTTATTGGTTGTTCTTATACGTATACTTATTTACATATAATAATATATAGAAAATATCTTTGTATTTATTTGTTTTTTAAGAAAAATACTATATCTACGTAAAAAGCGATGAAAGCGATATAATATATATTTTTGAGTGTAATCTTTTAGGAAAAAGATTACTTTTTGGATTTTTTATTTTTTTGGTTCAATTCTTTAGGAAAAGAATTGATTTTGTGATTTTTTTTTATTTTTTTTGTATTTTTATCTTTTTGATTTTTTTTTTATCTTTTTGATTATAATACGTAAAAATAACGTTCACAAAGTGAACGGATCCCAAAATCCAATCGTCTCACTCGAAATCGTTAATCTTCACGAAAAGAACCGGCAGCGGCGCCATTTAATATTTCGTTTTTAGTGTAGTTGTCTTCTCAGCTCGATTCAAATTGATCTAACGTTTTCTAGCAAAGACTTAATTGTTTTTGGTTATACAAATTTGTTTGGTATTTATTTCTAATTTGCACAAAGCATTCAAAAAGGTAAAAATAGCTATAATACTACGTATACGTACTACTCTAAAACATATTGCAATTACAACATTTAAATGCACAAAATTTAAAAAATGTAAAATACAAATTTATTCTACAAATTTAAAATGAAAAATACAAGGAAAAAAAACTAAAAAGTATTTTTTTTATAAAACTAAAATGAAAATTTATTTAAAAATCTAAAATGAAAATTAAATCATATTACTCTAAATTTTACTTTTACCAAATAATAAACTAGCTAGTTATTAAACGTTTTTAACATTTACAATCAAAAGTCCCAAACCTGCAAACCCTTATCTAGAACGATCCATGAATATTCAATCGAAGCTTTCAACAGCAAAACTACTCCTCTCCATCTCCTCTAAATGATGGTGTTACTTAATTAGAGTAAAAGTTAAAGACGAAGAAACCCCCAAATATCTGATTGAAGATGATGAAGGACGAGTTCTATTTATCCTCGTATTTTCCACGTGTCGATTGCTTATTGGATCAACCACGTCACTCCAACACCACTAGACGCCTATATAAAGAAGACGGGAGCCTCATTTGCAAGCGGCTAGACTAGGTGTAGTTTTTCACACAGATAGTTAGAGTTAGGAGTAGATTAGATAAGTTTTCTTCATAGTTTAAATCATTTCAGTTTTCTGTTAAGTTTGTTAAACTTTCAGTTTCTACAGTTGTAACTGATTACTGTTTTCGCCATTAATGAAACTTACTTAAGATTCTTAAAGATTTCTTGATTCTCTTTTAAGCTTTCTTTTATTGTTACTGTTAATCGAGATTGATTTTAGTTGACGAGTTTATTGATTCTTGTTCATATAGCTTGAGATAATAAGCTCACGTGTCATTTCAGTTTATAAGCTTTTCGTTTACTGATTTTATAAGCTTGTTAGTTTACTCATCAGATTAATTGAGTTTTTTTTTTGTATTGTTCATAGGCTCATTAAGAGCTTATGAGTAGCTTCTTTTCGAGGAAGAATTTTTATAAAATACACTTAGATTAGATTCTTGATTCATAATTCAGCTTTAGATACAAGTTTTGTAACAACTTTCGAGCTTTTGGTTTAGTCCTGTTTGGATGAATTTGATAACAGCTTTAGGTCACAAGCTTATGAAAAGTTTTGTTTTACCATCATCTTTTTAGAATGAGTTTTTTTTACTTTCATGTTTTAAACTTCAGTTAAATAATCAGTTAGGTCTCGAATTGTGAGCAGTTAAGGTGTAGTAATCTAGTGAGTAATCCAGTTTCAATCTTCCGTTTCTCAATTTGGTAAGGAGTGTTTCTGTTAATTAGTAAGTAAATCGATGTGATATCATTTTAGAGTTTAGTTGCCTTCGATGAGTTACTGAGATCTCAATTCAGAGCTGGAGTAATCTTTGGTCGTTTCTGCTGTCGAATTCGAGATTAGTAGTTCATTCAGTCCGAGTTCTATAGGCAGCTCAGCGCTGACCTACTCCAACAACGGACATGGCCTGGATGAGAACGGTTAAGCGTGTTTTATTTTCTGCAATTATCGTAGTATAAGATGTTTACCTGCAATTTGTTCTATAATCCTGTTTTGTCATAGTAGAGTATCTGTTTTCAACTAGCCACCCTTAATCTCTTGTTAGTTTTGTAAATTTTTCATCTTAGCTGATAAATTAGTGTTTGGTAAATCGTTTATAGCTAGCAGTTTGAGTTTTTTTTGTATTCAGTTTGATTGTAAAGCTCAATAGGAATTGATATCTTGAGTTTGCTTAATTGAATGATGTGCGCATTATGTTCTTGCTTATAGTTCAGTTTCGATTAATATTGCAATCTGCATTTTCCTTAAGAGCTGTTATAGCAATGTTTGGCATTAATAGGTTTAGGATGTTGTTGCGGTAATTTGACTAAGCTTTGATCATTGCATTCTTTAAGTTCTAGCTACTGTGTTATTATTTCTTGTTTAAACAATAAAGAAGTGAATAGTTGTAGGTCCCCCGGTTAGTGTAATCAGTTAAAGTCTTTGCGTTATTAATCCATTCTGTTAAAATTGCTATTGGACTGTTAAAAGTCTGTTGGGTTTTAGAGTTTGTAGCTTTGGGCCTTTTGATTGTAAATGTTAAAAACGTTTAATAACTAGCTAGTTTATTATTTGGTAAAAGTAAAATTTAGAGTAATATGATTTAATTTTCATTTTAGATTTTTAAATAAATTTTCATTTTAGTTTTATAAAAAAAATACTTTTTAGTTTTTTTTTCCTTGTATTTTTCATTTTAAATTTGTAGAATAAATTTGTATTTTACATTTTTTAAATTTTGTGCATTTAAATGTTGTAATTGCAATATGTTTTAGAGTAGTACGTATACGTAGTATTATAGCTATTTTTACCTTTTTGAATGCTTTGTGCAAATTAGAAATAAATACCAAACAAATTTGTATAACCAAAAACAATTAAGTCTTTGCTAGAAAACGTTAGATCAATTCGAATCGAGCTGAGAAGACAACTACACTAAAAACGAAATATTAAATTTCCTAAACTTGGGTTAAGCAAAGTCTATTCATTGTCATAAGTGTAGGGGAAGTCTTTGTACTTCCATGCTCTTAAACATTGAGGACAATGTTTAGCTTAAGTGTAGGGGGGTCTTCTATCGAAGTGACCTTACCTAGAACTTGTCATTGTCTTTCATGATAACATGGAAAATTGGATCTTCAACATTTTTCAAATTTTTGATCTACTTTGGCCACCAAAAATATGAACTCATAATTTTGCATTAATCATTTTTCATTTGCATATCACATTTGCATTGTATATATTCTCCTTTTATTTATCATCAAATATATAAAAAGAAAAAAAATAATAAAACATGGTTTTAACAAATTTAGACTTCTTTGACATATTAGGCCCGCCATGGATATTTTGACTCAACCCGAGTTTGCTTATCTTAGCATTCTCTAGCTAGTATCCTTAACCATGTAGTCCTTCATTGGTCTATTAGGCTAAGCATCCACCAATTTCATTATTTGAAATTTTAAATTTGTGGAGAATGGGAAATGATAGAGTTGAAGCAAGTATGGGCTAGATAAACTTCATGATAATTACTTGTGGTTAAACCCTTCTCTTCTCTACCTCTATTTTCTTCGCATGTATATAATTGTTAATAAATAATCAAGAACGGTTTTAATTGGTTTGTAATCTCTTATGCATTTTTGTCTAATCATTCATGGTTGGTATGAGTACGTTTTAAGATTCTAAGTTAGAACGTTTAATGTGTACAAGACTTATGTCATGCTCAATATTTAGCAGGTATTTTTCCTTTTATTCTTTTCTACTTTCTTTGTGAAGAATAAAGAAAAATAAGAGCGGCTTATGAAAAAAAAATGAGTGGCTAGAAAAAAAAAAGAAAAAGAAAAAAAAAATATAATACAAGACTCCCAAGAGGGGCAGTGTGGTGTTAATTATAGTGACTATTGAGTTCCAATATTACCTTGACGGGTTGCGGGGATTCAATAGATTGCTCCAATCCAATATTACCTTGACGGGTTGCGGGGTTGAAGATCCAAAGTCTCAAAAAGATGGAGGATGTAAATTATTGCGTGAGTTTTATTTTTCTTTCCTTAGCGAGTGTGTAGCTACTTATGAAAGCATGACATGAGGATTTTACACATAAGGCGAATGACTTATTACTCTTGAAACGGACTTATATTAGTTGTGAGCGGTTTTTCAAGTAATGGATGAGAGGATTACTTAGGATTAAAACCGTGCTTCCTTATTTTTGGATTTTACACTTCTTATACTTCACACTTGAATAAATGACAAATTTGCCTTCAAGCAATTTGCTCAAATAATAACCGGTTCCACATTTAATTGTCATGAATAAGTTGATGCACTTTTTACTTGTGAATGTAATGATCCCATTTTTAAGCTTGGTATGGGGAAAGTGAAACTTGAGGGTGATAAATGTCCATGGTACCCAAGCCCTAATCAAAGCCATTGAATTCTTTATGAGTTATTTCCATCAAAACCATTTCAAAAAAAAATAAAAAAGATATAGATAGAATTGTATTTTGTTCATTGCATTGTTAAAAGTCAAAATCATGCATCATGTAGTTTAGAGTAGTGTAGATGCAATTCATATGGCCAAGGTGGATTAATTATGAGGAGAATGTAAATTTGTGCTTCAAAATATATAAGGATTGCATGAGGACATGACAATGTTCAAGTGTAGGGGATTTGATATGAGCTAAAACTCATATCAATTTATCAACAAATAACCCTAAAACATGAAGCAAAATACCAATTTATCTTGCAAAAACAGTGTTATGTGGTATGTTTATGTTTGTGTACACTTGTGTAGGTAAAAGGATGCATTTTCAAGCAAACAAGGAATAATCAAGCTTAATTTGATGAAAAAGACAAAGAAGGATCAAAAGTGACAAGACTTTGAAGTACAAGGACCTATCTTGACAAACTGCCAAAGATGAAGGACCAAAGTGTAAATATTGTAAAAAGTCAAGATCATAGTCAAATTTGGTCAACTCTCAAGTCAACTCAGTCAAAGGATCAATGTTGTTCAAGAATGAAAGTTGAAGGACCAAATATGCCAAAGAAATGAAGTTACAAGCTCAAAAATGCAATCTGCCAAAGTCTAGGGACTATTTCTGACAATCCTGGAAATTAATACAAGTACAATCCATGTGATCAATTTTAGACCAATGAGAAGCCAAAGATACAAGCACACGGATTGCCACATAACAGCATTTAATATCCACTAGGCGCCGTCTTCATTTATTAACGAATCACAACAGTGTGATCCGTGTGCACTAATTTCAACCATTCAAAGCTTGACACGTGTCATCTTCAAATAACCAAAAATTCCCAGGATCGTTTTGGAGCTAGAGTGGATTTCATGGAAAGTTATAAACATCAAAGTTGCTTATTTTTGAGAGACGAATCCATTGGTCATGATCAATTAACATGGAATCAACTCAATCAAGAAACCCCAATTCATGTTCATACCTGGAAAATCAACTCAGCAGAATTATGTCACGTGGAGACCTGGGATTGGTCCCAACACGTCACCAACCCCAACTGACCTCCTTCTCAAGCCTATAAATAGTTGTTTAGTCTTCATTTCTTGTGTGTAGTTGTAAGTGTGAAAAACACACACTTTTACTTTTACTCTCATCAATTTCCCTTTTTAGCTAAACTACTCAAGAGTTTGACACACTCTTGAGTTAGTTAGGCATTTAGTTACTTTTCAACAGCTTTGTAACCAATCACCATTAATAAAATTCAAATTCTACTTTTCCCGCCAATACTTCTTATCATTCTTACTGTTCATTCCTTGCATCTTGGATACTTTCTGTTGTTGAATTGAGTTTGTTATGATCATTCATTGATCATAACTGATTTTGAATGAAGATAGTAGCTGTTTGATTGGTTTCAGTTCAAGTCTTAGCATTTGTGATGAATTCAGATCATGTTGATGATTCTTGTTGATGTGTAGCTGAATTGTTGACTGTAGATGAGTGAATCTAGTGCTAAGGTGGTGGTTAGCACTAGAATAGAGAGTACAACACTCCTCTACTGCTCAAAGGTTCCTTCACAAGGTGCTTAAGTTTCTGATTTTTGGTTCCACTCAAATTGTCAATTGCATGATAATTTCCTAGCTTAAATCTTTGTGAATGCATGATAAAACCTGTTTAGCTTAGTTTTGATCTGATTCTGGTTAGTTTGTAGCTTAAGAGTTGCTTTTCTGCTTATTGATTTGTTATAGTATCTTAGCTTCTTGCTTAATTCATTCATTTTTAGCCTTGCTGCCTTATTTGAGTTTTAGTTGTTTTCAATTCTTGCATTTAGCTCTCTTACATCTTACTTTGGTTATTGAGTTTGATTTGCTATGGTTTTTCATTCAGTGTAGACTTGTACTTAAAAAGTCTTTACAAATTTCCATTAAGATCAGTTAAAGGAGTGTTTGGAATTAGCTTTTGAAAAGTTTTCAAGTATTGATTTTTGGCCAATAAGTGTTCATTTCCAGTCACCAAGTGATAACAATTAGTTTTGAGTCCTTTTCAAGTCAAATTTAAAGTCAAAGAGGCAATTGGCATATAAAAGGTTTGGGTCATAATTCAGTCATTTTTGCTCTAAAAAGTTGTCAATTTCATTCACTTAGCATATGTTCATTTCTTGATGAAATTTAACCAAACCAGTTCTCATTTGTAGTTCATATTATGAAGTTTCATATTCTATAAGCATTTGATACAGTATTCATTAAGCAAGTAGTAATAAGCAAAAATCTGAACACTATAGGAAAGGCAAGTTTCTGTAAATGAAAAATGATTTTTCAAATCTCTTAATCCACTTCATTAACCTGACAATTTTCTTTCACAATATCACTTAGTAGGTGTTGTTGGTTGATTTTTGAGAAATTCAGCTTTTTGAAAAAAAATCTTGGTCAACGCCTGGTCAACATAAGCCAAATTCAGATTATTTCATTTTCCAAGCTTGTTTCTTGATGAATTTTGATAAGACTTGATTTCCCGTTCATGTTTTGAGCTCTTTAATCAGTTTCAGTACAAAAAGCTAATTGTGCTTGTCTAGATTTTCCTAGAGCTTATTTTGTGCTTATTGTGAAGTGCTTATTGGCTTATTAGACACTTTTAGCCAAATTCTTCTTACAGACCTAGCTTATTTTGAATTCTAAGCATTTTGCAATTGGTTTGGTTAGTTTTGGTTGAGAAATAAGCTCACACGAGCTTATTTGTTCTATAAACCCGTTTTGGCTTAAAAAGTTTTCAATATTGCATTTCAGTCCCTAGTGTATTAAACTGTTTTAAATTTTGGCTAAACTTACACATTTTTAGGGTTTGCAATAAACTAGTCCTTTTAGTTTGGAATTTGTTAAATTTCAGTTAGTAGTTTTGGAAATTGTTACAAATTGGTTAGTTTGTTTCATAGTTTTCAAGTTCAGTCCTTATAGTTTGCTGTTTTGACATTTTCAGTCCTTATACTTGTTAGTTTTATATTTTGAGCATTTATATTTCATAGAATTTACTATTTCAGTCCTTTTAGTTTTAAAATTTACATTTTATATTTTACTTGAATAAAAACTTGGTATTTGCACGATGTTTTACATATAAGTAGATAATATTTTTCAATTTTGCAAGTTATTGTTTGAATTAGCAAATAGAATATCCAAAAAAATATTAACAACCAAAAACAGTTAAAAAACCCGATATTGTTAGGACTTTCAATTAGCAAGAACTGAGAAAAACGAACTACATTATACACAATTTCAATAAACAAAGTTTACACTAACCAAAGGAACACTCTTGATTGGTCTTTCGGAAATGACACATTTATAAATTGCATAGCAATGTAAATTACTTGAGTATTTCGGATGAAACATCCAAGTTGTCAAACCGACTCTATTGTGCATTATAAGTAATTATTAAAGAAAATATGTCTAACAATTTGAACAAGTAGATTCAATATAACACCATCAACACAAGTGTGAGTTATGATCCAATGTATATTATTAATAAACCACATTCATGTCTACACTAAAAAACATGTCAATTAGATTTGATAATGATACCAATCATAGTTTGAATAATGCATTGATATTTAATCGAAATCTTCTTGATTCCCACAAACACTCCATTAATAGAAAATAGCTAAGATTTTCAAAGGATGTTTCATGTTTTATAGTGAGACATTAATCTACTTGAACTAATAACACAATGATCGAGTAAGACGACCCACGTCATAAGATTTGACAAGCTCACAAAGCTTTCAAACCTAAAAGTGTTAAAGAACATGTCGAGGTGTACAAGATGTTTATGTAACATTTGTAAACCAAGCGATGTTAATCCTATATGCAATGCACACATAAATAGACAACTAAGTAACACTACTACCAATAGTAATGATCACTTAAGAATGTCCAAGAACAAAAGAAAGAGCACAAAAGCATTCGTCTTTGTTTTGAGTGTTAGATACACCAAAGTATGCATAGCTTGATTTTATTTGAAAAAGGTTTTCGACTCATTTCAAAAAATTAATTAAGTTTAACACTTTTTAAATATACCAATTTTCAAAGATACACCAACAATAGATATCCAACTTAATAGAAAATAGCAAAACACAAGTTTTACGACAAACCGAGACTCAATACTTTGGACAAAGTATATAACTTATAAAACATTTAAATTTTAAAATTTGAATAAAGGTTTGGAAGCATTTATAATTGAAAGAAAATTCAATTACGTTCGAAATGACGGGTCGCACGACTTCTACGGACTTACGGTTGATTTTATATGATTTTTCAAATTTTTCAAAAATCTGTGTGGGACTGACCGCGGTTCCTTATTGATAAGGAACCGCGGGGAATAGATAAAGAACCGCGTCCAGAGGACAAAAATGGGGTTTTTTGGCCAAAATCATTTGGTAACTTTTTGGAAGGACTTGGGACTCTAAAAATCATTTTAGACACATAGAACTCGTATTTTAGAGTTAATTATGACACAAAAGATTTGTGTGCTTCCAAACATGAAAAGATTTAATTCAAGCTATTATACAAAGTTTATTTAACACCAAAACTTGTACGAATGAAACAACAAAACATATGTCATAAGTAATCACTCTTCATGAACAATTTGATACAAAGATCGTCTCTATTTTTAAAAACCCTTTTTATTTTTAAAAACCATTTGTTTTGAAAAAGAGAGCAAAGATCGATCCAAGCTTTAAAGTACAATATACTTCAAAGATCCTGAATAACCTCGCTCTGATACCAATTGTAGAAACTAGAAGGGGGTTGAATAGTTTCTAGTTCATTTTTCAAAACATTTCGTTTATTCCACTGGCCGCGGTTCCTTAAATATCACCGCGGTTCCTTATCAATAAAGAGCCGCGGGTTCAATAAAGAACCGCCTACAGTGGATGCCAAATATTGATACGTTGTAAACCTTGACAATCGTTTGTATCAAGTTCTCGATTAAGCTTGACTAGATATGAGATGTGTTTGTAATAAATAATAACTATAAGTAAGGAAACACACAAACACATCAAATCAAGTGTACATCAAGCAGTAGTCTAAACACTAAGCACATACGTACTAAGCCTTAGCTTTTCCGCAACTAAGATGTTTAGACTAAAGGATGTGTTGGGATATGCGATCGTTTAGCCATCGGAAATACGTGAGCCTATCGGGGGCACACACTCAATACGGAGAACACACTTTTATTTACGTTTTATTATTTATAATTAAACGTTTTATAAAAACTTCACTTATTATTTAATTAACGGTGGTTAAATTAATTAACGGGATTTAATTAATTTAATACGAGTGCGTTATTTAAATTTTGGAAGGAAATCGACTTCTAGAAACCCTAAGGCCCTTCGGCCGATTATTGTATATAAGGGGTTCTAGAAGATTTTTGGTTATTGGTTTTTGGTAAGTAAATATTCAAGAATATTTGATTAAGGTAATCCTTTCCTTAATTGGTTTCTTGGGTTGGGCCTTAAAGATTTTGAGGAGGTGGAGAATGTGTATAAATACACAAACACCTAGCTCATAATTTTTGTCCCTCTCCCTTGTCCCTTGTTCCGTCCGATCGCAACAAACCACACCAAAACCATACGTTTTTCCCATTAACCCTAAAATCACATAAAGGTTAAACCTTTATAAGATCAATCATTTTTGGTGGTTTTCTTGTAAAGTTTTAAGCTTTTTGACTAAACCCTAAATCACTAGATTTAGGTTTTAGTTCTCCCTTGGTGGTTCGACAAGCATAAATCCTAATTAGGGTTTATGTGATTTTGGGTTAATCAATCTTGTAACGTTCTATAAACCGATCCTTACGTAATCCCAATTAGGGTTTTGGATCTAGGGTTTCTAGTTACAAGATGTAAACACTTGTTGTTTGAGAAGTGGAGTTACTACTAGCATCGTAGTGATGTTCGTTTGACGTGTCGTGTGAGCAAACGATGGAGACGGTAATTTAACCGTTAAAGTTCAAGATCAAGATCAAGACGTATTAATTGATTTATTCAATTAATAAAAGGTTGGTTTTAAATTGTTTTTATTATGTTCTTAATCATGTATGTTATACTAGATCCATTCCGCTGCGTACTCGTAGTTAATGGTTAACTAGTATTTATAAATTCCAACAGTGGCATCACGAGTCGGTTCGTATGGCATTCATGGGTTACACATAGAATAAAACACGCTTGCTTCGCTTTAAAATCTCTTTTATTTATGTTTTTATGACAATTACATGCATACTTGTCATAAAGTTTTAATCTTGATCTAGATAATGGTTAAAATTAGGTAGGTTAAATTGAACCGGTTAATAATTACGATTGTTTTAATTATCCGTCAAAGACTTTTGCATCTCACTTTGTGATACTTTGCACGTCATCAAGTACCTTGCTCGAAAACTTGATGAGGGTCTTTGGTCGTCAATTTGGGGAAGACTCATTCGAGACTTGGATCTTATATGATTTATCGCTTTCATATAAAGTCTGTCTTCTGCTTCTACCCCTTCTAGTCTGTTTTTATGTGCTTATTTGTTTTCCATTGTGAATTGCAAAACATAATAATTCAAGATTCTAGTAATCATAAAAACGGATCTCTACTTATATCGAAACTAGCTTTAAAAGTATGTCATATTAATACAACATATTTTCCTTGCGAATCGGCTATGTGTTATTTGTTAAAACTTGTTTTTTTGAACAAATATTAATATGGACATAAGATCTATGAAACTTGTTTTTATTATAATCTAATTGTTTTGCGAAATCATATTGTCACTCGAGTTGGGCTTACATACCATAATGATGGCTTATAAACTATCTTCTCAACGACGTGATTTGCAAAATTAATTAGTTTATAATACTTAAAAACAACTTTTTTTGTGCTTTACTAATGGTGGACTTGCTATTGCACTACGTGCTCTAGTCAAGCTATCTAGGGTTTGAACGATCTTTAATCTTTTCCCGTGTCATGTACATGTCTCGGCATCTATATGATAATTATCCCAAACACTTGTGCCCTCGGGCGCATGAAGAGTAGGATATAGGGTTTGATCCTTCTTTAATCTTTTCCCGCGGTAAACACGCCTAAATCAAAGTTAACAAAACGTTTTCTTAACTTGTGCTAAAAGATGATTGCATGCATCTTTTACACGTTTTTGACATTTGTTTTCTAAAACTTATGTGATACCTATTTGAATTTTAAGTCTATGCCACCCAATTTAATAACACTTGTAGTCTTTTTTCGTCATCTGGTCAGACCTAGGGCGAATCTTGCACCCAAGGCGATTTTTGTCACTGGTCAGACCTTTGCCAATTATTGCATGCTTTAAATTGGTACGACTTAAGTCGAGTTCCCGGTCAGATTCGGAACCCGAGGCATAAGATGAGATGAAACATACTCATGACTTTATTACGTGTAGAACAAGTTTGCTTGAGATGTTCAATGGTACTCGAAAGAGATGAGAGAACGTCCCATCCAAGCACTCTACAACAATAAACTTCATGAATCGTCTCATAATTCTAAGAGTTGCACTTGTAATGCAATTAACGCTCGACGCTTACCTCTTGCCCTACTTACTATTAGACGGTCGGACCTCTAATATTGAGTGGGAGTGCAAGTAGGATCTTAGTCTTATTAGTAATTAATTGGGTAGTTAATTCTATTAAGAATTTAATTATCGAAAATACTAAATTGAACTTTCTAAAGTTCCGATTAATTGTGTTATTGCAACATAATTCGTAAACTAAAGTTGTTTTCTTATAGAAAACAAACATAGTCTCTTTTCCTGGTAAGAAAAGCGAGACTCACTCCTATCTCTTCTCATTAGTTGACAAGAATAAGATAGGACCATAATCGAATTGTTATCGATTGCATTTAAACTCACTTTTAATATTTCATTATCCTAACCCGGTTCTGAAAACATTGAAAGATAACATATTTTGTGTACCTAATGTCTATAGCTACCAAAATAAATGACATCTTGCACTTGTCACGATGTATGAGTTTAAACCGTAAAGAGTAAAGAATTTACTAGCACTTCGCTAGGTATCTTTCTTAGACTCTTGTTATTCCTTAAAGTGCTAAATACCCTTGCGGCTATGTAGACGATAAAGGAGGAATTGCATGCTAAATAGTCAAGTTAATTGAAAGCATGAACGGCTAGTCCCTCATCCACACAAGTAGAATTTCATATACTTTGTTCAAATACCTAAGTAAATGTATACTTGTAGGTATTTTTTCAAAAATAAGGAAGTCAATAAAATTGCTTTTTGCCTTCTACTGCTGATGTAACATTTATAATGTTGACAAATTCAGTGGGAGCGTTGCAGTTTATTACTGAAATAATATCCATGTAATATTGTCAATTTCAGTGGGAGCTACAAGATTATTTTCTTGCTTAGTCATCCATATTATTTTGAACTTGCTTTGAAATAATTTATCACTTCTAAATATGAACAACCATTGCTTAAAGTAAATTGCATTTTATTTTATATGATAACACACTGCCTTTCTGATGTCGTTTTCCGAAACGTTATCTATAAAATAATAATCCACAATTCTTTATTTAAAGTTATGGTTCTAAATCTACTTATAATATCAATGACATTATCATATTGTTTACACAATCAACCACATGTTGTATTGCTTGTCTACATGATATGATGTTGTGCCTTACACAAGTGGGAGAAATTGCAAAGTGTGTGCAAGGAACAACATATTATTAGTTTCATTTGCCCAAAAGGTAAGAAAGCTAATAATTTTACTAGGACTTGAACATACAAGATGTTTGTTGTCCTACTACATTCAATGTCATGATATAGTGAAAAGCTACTTCGGTAATTTACTACATGTTATAGTAAATACAATTATGGTTAAGATATATATAATCATAAATTTGAAGTATAAAATTAACTTGAAATTACTATTGAACTCAAGAGTTTGTGTTCATGATTACTTTAGTTAGTATAATTATGTTTTTCCTTGATAACACATAATTATAAAGTCCTTGAATTACTCACCGGCTTATAACATAAAGTATGTAGTAAAATAGTTATGTCTTCTTGTTAACACATAAACATTAGATCTTTGAATTATTCAAAGACTTAATAATGTATACTTGATATGTTCTGTTTTCTTGTAAACGCATGAACATATAAATTCTTGAACTGCCATGTCTTCTTACAAACACATGGTTTTCGCATTGTTCAAGAAATATACATTATAGCATGCACCTGGATTTAAAATACGGATATTGTAATTTGGCATGACCCAATTGACAAGTATTTAATCCAAAGAGTATTAAGTTATCTATGGAATTCTGATGTAGTCTCACAATTCCAATACTCATAGAATACCATATTATTATGGTATGTCTAAAGAGTTGAAACAAACTATATTCATATAGTTTGATTTATGATAGCTGTAATTATTCTACCTCCAGGATCTATCAAGGTTAGAAAATTGCGTGTGTCATTGATACACTCAATATAGTTCAAACCTAAAAGGTATTCAAGACAACCCACAAATTGAAAACCCCTAATTTATTAGGGACTTTCGGTTGTTCTACTCAAACCAATCTAATCTTAAAATCTCTTGGGGTTTTTTGATTTTTCCTACACTTCCGTGCTTGACGTTTATAGTGTTGGTGTTCCTCCTAGCTTGACGTAACACAAACCTTTCCTAAGGTTGTTGGTTAAAAGAGTGATACAAGAATTAGGGTTCATGCTAGAAACCCTAATTAGGGTTCTTGGGAGAAATCCCAATATGTCTTAATTAGATTCTTTAATTTGTTAATATCTTTTGAAGCATAGTATTAACAAACTTGAGATAAGAATTTAAAATATGTTTTGTAGTCTCTCTATTAAGAACAATTTATTGTTGCTTAAATACTTAGTATGTAGAGAATGATCTCTACTTACAAAAGTAAGTGGGAGTTATAACAAATCTTGAAGATATTCAAGAGCAAAATACACAACCTTCAAAATCCATTTGTTGATGTCATATTTTGGTTAAGCATGGAAATGTCAAACCAAAGTAAATGTTACTCTCATTCATAAATCTGCAAAGATACCTCATCACTTGATTGATATTTTAATATCAATGCTGAGGAATATAAGTTAGGAGATCTTTGTAATCTACTAACTGCTAATGAATATTATCATATCTTGAATCTGATAAATGTCTTAGAAATATGAATGATAATATGCAGTCCTTAAATGGAAAAATCAATCTTTTGAATTTGATTGATGTTTCTCCTAATTATAAACCTATGAGGTTGGATGGAGTTTCTTTTGAAGAATGACTCACAAGGACAAAATGGTATACATAATTAATGCATGGCTAAGAATAGGAAGCTTTTAATTATACTCAAGCAATTGACTATGATTAAATCATTATTCTATGCACGCATTGATTAAATAAAGATAATTGCTTGTCATATATGTTTCTACGTAAATGGAATATGTCAATTAAAACTTTATAGTTTCCCTTTATGATTACCTTTTAGTGAGGATGGTGTATAATCAAAAGGTTTATGAATCTATAAAATCTTTATTGAGTATACAAGATGATTAATTCAAGTATGGATTAAATCATGCATCTAGAAACTAAATCTAGAATTTAATTCAATATGATTTCGATTAAATTTAGACGAGTTTGGAGTACACTTGACATTGAGTGGGAGCACTATGTTTTTCTTTAAATTCATATGTTGTATAACATACTGAAGATATCATTCCATTTAAGCTAGATGTAATCCTTAAGATTGGAATGAAATTTCATTTGAGAATTTATGGAATAAAACAAATGACTTTGGAATAAATGTTTATTGTCATAAGCATATGCGGTAATTAAGTCCAACACAATACAATACATCATTCAAAGCGAGTCTTGATTGATATATTTCACTTGACATGATTTATAACATGAATGGAAACCTTATGTTTTTAACCAAGGATTCATTATGTATAAATATTATATTGTGTATATGACTTATTGTCATTTTTTGTACAAGAGCAAAGTGAGATGACAAAACCAATATCTAATAGAGAGTATTTAGATTATTGTTAAAACAAATGTTTACGAATTATAAAGCATATGATGTATGTGTACACTGTTGCTAGAGGATAATCGATCTAGTAAAGTGAGATGTTATCATTTATGATAAATCCGCTAAACTAGATGTGCTCACAATGAGCATTGTTGCATTACACATTAAGGAATAAGAATACTTTACATTTTAAGAAACTGTAAAGATGACTGTCAGCATATCGTTGATGTTAAATACCTTATATAAGGATTGACGATATCCCCTGCTATGAAACTTGCAAATAGTATGAGCATGTAAGAAAAGACACTCATCTTGTTTTCCAAATCTTTCACAATTGAGAAATTTGAAACAAGTATTCGGAAACTTTACTTAGATAACTATTTAGCTTTCTTGTTAAAGAATAGTTGAGAATGTTGGAAACATTTGACTTCAACTTGCTAAATTAGTTTCATGCATATCTATTTTAGTATTTGGATAATTGGGATGATAAGACAATAATTATTTTTCGATGAATAAAGATACTTGGTATTTGTTATTCATTCATATAATTATTGTTGCCCTATGTTTGTATGTTTAAATCCTTGAATATTTGATTATTCTAAATATGTCCATTGTCGGTTAGCAATATGGGAGTATTGTCTACATTAAGACAAATGTGAGTGTTGGTTATATTCTTTGAATATATGGACGGTTCCCACCAAACTCATATGTTATTCATAAGGGATGCGTATTGGACACCCCGAACTTTCGAATCGTTACTTTCGGATCCTTGTCATGAGTAAGATTGCAAAAATGGTGATTAAGTCATCATCCTTAGACTTGAGATGCAAACAAGTTTGTGCATGTGTGAATATCACTTCTTGATTCTATGTCCAACCCTAGTTCGCCAGACCTAGTTATAAAGACTCTAATTGGAAGTGTTGTGAAGCAGCATCCACAGACACTTGTAGTCAATAAAGAATTTGTTCCTCCACTTGATATAGTGCAGTGAAGTACCACTGGGCCCTCTCCAGAATTAATCAGATAATTGTGTGGCCGCACCCAAAGTGTAAATCAAGATGATACTTGTTTACGTTTGGTATATCTGAATTAACTTCTATAACGAGAAACTACAAATTTAAACTTCATGGAATGAGTTAGGATCCATATCCATAGTTTAAACGGTACTAGTAACAAAGGGATGATTATTCGCAAGTCACATAATCGTATACCATTAATACTTTTGAGATATTCTTCTTGAAACTATACCTCAGTCATTTCCGATTATAATGAAGTGTTGCTAGATACTTCATTATGGACGCTGTATGTCTAAACTCTCACAAGTGGGAGCTGTTGGGATATGCGATCGTTTAGCCATCGGAAATACGTGAGCCTATCAGGGGCACACACTCAATACGGAGAACACACTTTTATTTACGTTTTATTATTTATAATTAAACGTTTTATAAAAACTTAACTTATTATTTAATTAACGGTGGTTAAATTAATTAACGGGATTTAATTAATTTAATACGAGTGTGTTATTTAAATTTTGGAAGGAAATCGACTTCTAGAAACCCTAAGGCCCTTCGGCCTATTATTGTATATAAGGGGTTCTATAAGATTTTTGGTTATTGGTTTTTGGTAAGTAAATATTCAAGAATATTTGATTAAGGTAATCCTTTCCTTAATTGGTTTCTTGGGTTGGGCCTTAAAGATTTTGAGGAGGTGGAGAATGTGTATAAATACACAAACACCTAGCTCATAATTTTTTGTCCCTCTCCCTTGTCCCTTGTTCCGTCCGATCGCAACAAACCACACCAAAACCATACGTTTTTTCCATTAACCCTAAAATCACATAAAGGTTAAACCTTTATAAGATCAATCCTTTTTGGTGGTTTTCTTGTAAAGTTTTAAGCTTTTTGACTAAACCCTAAATCACTAGATTTAGGTTTTAGTTCTCCCTTGGTGGTTCGACAAGCATAAATCCTAATTAGGGTTTATGTGATTTTGGGTTAATCAATCTTGTAACGTTCTATAAACCGATCCTTACGTAATCCCAATTAGGGTTTTGGATCTAGGGTTTCTAGTTACAAGATGTAAACACTTGTTGTTTGAGAAGTGGAGTTACTACTAGCATCGTAGTGATGTTCGTTTGACGTGTCGTGTGAGCAAACGATGGAGACGGTAATTTAACCGTTAAAGTTCAAGATCAAGATTAAGACGTATTAATTGATTTATTCAATTAATAAAAGGTTGGTTTAAAATTGTTTTTATTATGTGCTTAATCATGTATGTTATACTAGATCCATTCCGCTGCGTACTCGTAGTTAATGGTTAACTAGTATTTATAAATTCCAACAGGATGCACACTTGAACATAATCTAAACACGAAGCACACACGTACTAAGCCTTAGCTTTTCCGCAACTTAGATGTTTAGATTATGAGATGCACACAACACACAACATATAAATACATCTATAATAGTAAAGACATAAATGTAAAGGAAAGTACCGACACGATGATTTATAGTGGTTCGGTCACGAAGCTCCTCTTCGCCCTACTCAAGTCCTCGAGTACACCTTACTCGAGAGTTACTTCACTAGTCAACAAAACTCCTTTCAAGGCGGAGAAAACCATACACGTCGCTTACACAATTTCCGACACTAAGCTAGATGTCGAGTCCTAATCTTAGGTAGGACCAATCTACACAACATTGCCCACTTCACCATTTAACGACACAAGGCTAGATGTCGAGTTCTAATCGAAAGGTATAACCAATCTTCACAACGTTGCCTACTTCACCATTTTACGACACAAGGATAGATGTCGAGTTCTAATCGAAAGATAGAACCAATCTTCACGACTCTTCACTTTGAAGCTAAGTGAGAACTTCACTAGACACAACTACATCACTTTATAGTTTAGTGAGAACTCACAAGACACAACCACATCACTTTATAGTTTAGTGAGAACTCACGACTGTTACCTATTACAACTCAATAAAACACATATCCAAGTGTACACATGTAACTTGTATCTACACAACATAAATCCAAGTATACACATATATAATGGATTTACACAAGACTTAATCCAAGTATTCACAAAAACAATTGATTAACACAACTAATCCAAGTATTCACAAATACATTGGATCTACACAATATTGATCCAAGTATACCCATATATATTGGATCTACACAAGATTGATCCAAGTATACACATATACATTGGATCTACACAAGACACAAATAAAAATGATGAACATGATGATCTTCATCAAGACTTCATCTTTAATCACATCACAAATGTGTGAGTGATCTTCTCTTTGCACTTAAGAGGATGAGGAGATTGAAGGAGAGAATCACATCTTAAACAAGATTAATCTAAACTAACTGATCAAGGGTTTAAAGATGTTTTTGAAGAAACTATGCAAAAAGGGTTGAAAGAAAACCTAGAAATGATCCACTATTTATAGGACAACATTGCAACGGTCAAAAACACCCGCGGTTCCTTATCTCTACCCGCGGTACCTTATCAATAAGGAACCGCGGGTTCCTTTAAGGAACCTCCGCGTTGGAGTCCGTGCAAATTTGTCCTTTAGTGGGGATATGCCATATGGGGTAGTTTATACCCTCAAAGGATATTCCTTTGGCATATGGAATATGCCAAATTCAAATTAAAGAATATTCTTTGGAATATACCTTAGGGAATATTCTTTGGAATATTCCAAATTCAAATTTCCATTTTTCTTTTTAATAAAACATTTTCTTAAAAATAAAGTTAATTAAAAATTACTTTGTCACTTTGTATAAAGTGAGTTTTAAGAAAATATTAATCCTTGATCACTTAGTTAGGTTAATGACATGTTTGTACATACCTGAAGTGATTCATGCCGAATGCGATCTTGGAGGTGTCAAGAGAAGTATACAAATGTATTCTTGAGTGATTACGAGTACCGTAACATTTTACATAATATATTGTGAATTATACGTTTGTCATCAACAAAACATAAAGAGATTATATCGACAAAGCATCGTAATGTTTGCACCAACAGTTTCCATATATTCTTTCTTTCAATATTTGTTTACATACTGTTAACATGTTTTGATTCTTTCAAACTTGTGATATGTAGTAACATCTTTAATACAAATAGTGACATATTATTTGTGATGTATATTATTTTGATTTGTTTTACTAATTGGTAACACAATTAGTGACACGTTTTTTATTTGTATTTAGATATATTTATAGTGATACATTTCTTTTTTATATTATTTTTCATGAACTTCAAATGATACATGGTTCGTAATTGTTAAAATAATTAGTCGAAATTATTGTCAATGCTTCCATAATTTTATTAGTGTCGTAAAAAAACATTATTTATGTTTTTAGCGACACATTTGATGTTTTTACACATTACCGACATAGTTTATGTTTTTTATACATTGGTGACACGTTTTGTTTTTAATTAGTATCATAATATTTGTTTTCTATATATAGTGACACAATGACGTCGGTGACCAATTATCTCTACGTCATAGTTATAAATAGAGACATGAAATAAAAATCAAGTGATACATACGAACTTGGAACTTATTTTGCACCAATTTATAAAAAGATGGTTACTAGTGAATAAACAACCACCTGATCCAAAACTACTACTTGTACAAATAAATAATGCATGTATTTTAAAGAATATATAAAAGACAAGAGACTTTTTTATTTTATTATAATAAAAGAAGAGCACACCAGCATGGACTCTTGATGCTATCACTGTCCTTCGTCAAAATAAAAAAAATAAAAAATTTCACGTTTGGTCCCTATCGTTTACCCCAAATATCAAGTTTGGTCCCTATCTCAAACTAAGTGCACAGATCGTCCCTATCGTTTACACTTTAGATCAAAATTGGTCCCTATCTTGGATGAGGGTTAACTTTAGCTGTTAAGTCTTGAGAGAGGAGGGGCATTTCGGTCATTTACTTGTTATATTTTTATATACTTCAAAATCACAATTTTCTTTTCTTTTATATCTCACCTCTCTCTCTCGTTGGGTCAAAAGAAGGGCGGTTTTTTGCTCTTGCACAACATTGCAACAGTTCTGTATTGACTTTTGAACATGCAAGATGCTCAATATGACACACAAAGAGAGAGATAAAGAAACTTAAATTAACAGTCTTAAACAACACAGTAAAGTTGAAAAGAATCCAGAACATGTTCATATCAAATAACGCCATACAATAGCAAACCTAAACAATTTGACCCTCCTCCATTCCATCGCTATCCAAGTTAGACTTCAATTCATGGCTACGAGACCTTCGATGATGCTTATGATGCCTACCATCGTGTCTTTTAACACCATTTTCAAAGCTAGAAGAATCATCTGAGTCACCGGATTCTGAACGCCTGTGACGTCTATGATGATGCCTTGAATGCCTTCTCTTCCTCACCTCACCATAATCAGATTCATAACTCGAAGAATCAGAATCCCTTGATCGTCTATGACGTTTATGATGCTTGGAGTGTCTCCTGGACTTCAACGCGCCTTCATCTTCGTCATTTGAAGAATCAGAATCATCAGATTCTGAGCTTAAGTAATGATGCTTACGCTTCTTGTGAGCACGTCTTTTCCTACGCTCTTCCAACTCACTTTCATCCAAGTTGTCACTATCATAGCTAAAAAAACAAAACGCCCCTTCGCAATTACATCAGCTTCTTTGAAGCTTGATACACCCAATCTTGGTCAGCATCGTTTTCATCCAACTCACCCATTTCTCTATCACATGGTCCACAGCGACTGTGGTACAAAGATCATGTTCACAGCGACTGCTGGTGGTTCAGTAACCTCGAGACCATGTCATCTGCCCATAGGGTTCTTTAAAGCTGGAAAATCTCACCTCTGCTACCCAAATGACATCAACTCCAATAACCATCCCACGAACATCTGAGACTCCATTACACCAAGAAAACATCGATAGACATCCAACAATTATTCGCCTCAACTGAGGATTTTCATCTCGAAAACCATAACCTCTCGATTTAAATATACGATCTTAACCAGAAACTCGAAATCATTAACAAACACTCTTTAGATAAAACGAATCATTCCTGTGGCCACAAGGAAATGATCCATACAATATTTATCGAAATGTTTTTTTGATTTGTAGAAATATTCGAATCGGAGTTACATGAAGCGATTTGTAGATCCAGTAGATGAGAAAGTTGGATCTGTTTTTGTGAATTAGGTGATGTCGTTGGATTTGTTGTTTTCTTTGTCAAGGTGATTTATGGTGATTGTTGAAGGATCTGTAAGAAGATGCGTGATTTATGTGTGACGGTGATTTGTAGATGCGTGATTTGTAGATCCAGTAGATGCGTGATTTATGGCAGCCAGATCTTGAATGATTTTAGCCAAGATCTAATGGTGATAATAGATCCAGGGTTTTTTTGATAAAGAAAGTAAGTGAGAGATTATGTGAGAGAAAAGGATTAAAAGAAAAAAAAGAGTAAATGACCAAATTACCCTTCCCGTCATACCACTTAACAGCCAAAACTAACTCCCATCCAAGATAGGGACCATTTTTGATCCAAAGTGTAAACGATAGGGACGATTTGTGCACTTAGTTTGAGATAGGGACCAAACTTGATATTTGGGGTAAACGATAGGGACCAAACATGAAATTTTTTCTAAAAAAAATAAAAAAACTAGACACTAAAACTCATCAACCAGTTTGTTAACAACAAAAAATAATTTTTCTTTCCGAGTGTTAAACATAAGCCAATTATGATTTCGATTATGAATAAACAGATCCACTTTATAGACACAATCCAAAACTGTTACAAACCTCTATCTTTATAGATTCAATAAATGATTCATAAACCTAAAGATATGATACATCACATTTGATACACAACTAGATCGCTAAAGACGTATGTGGGTGATCCCCCAGAAGCCACCGCTGAGAAGTTATACACGGCAGGCTCTTGTGAAGGTTATACACGTCGCCGAGGAGCCGCCGCTGAGAAGTTACACGAGGACTGGCTATAGCAAATAGGTTTTGATAATGAGTTCATGCCATAGTTTATCAATGGATATTGTGAGGGTGATTATCATAATTTAGAAGATGAAATTTCGTGGTGGTTTTTTTATTTTTGGATGAAACAATTGTTTAGATCTATGATTGGAGATAAAAAAAGGAACGGTTTATCTTTTTAGATCTAAAGTGATGTAGTTTTTCTTACTGATACGTATTAAAGAGTGGAAGAAATCCCTACAATACCCTTTTGTGTTTCCTTAATTTTATTTATACATTAAATCTACAAAGTCCACTTGTCAACACGTAATTGGTGCTTATGATAACCTATTCTAAGGTGTAACGCATTTGAACGCAAATATATATATATATATATATATATATATATATATATATATGGGAGAGATCAAATAAAAAGACTTTTTTTTGTGAGAAGGATAAGAAGGATTTTCATCCATTGATTTAAAATCAATGGATGAGATTAAATCACAATCCTAACAAACTAACTAACTAACTAACTAACCATCTAAACATGTTTTTTTAAAAGTTCTCCAAAAATTATGAAAAAATTACAGTAGATCGGGTATGTTGGTGCAAAAAACTTTTGTGAAAAAAGTTTTTTTAATTTGAAATTTTTTACGCTTTTTTAATGCACAAAAACGGAATTTTGATGCACAAAAACGGTTTCTTTTACGTTTTTTTGGTTTTTTGTGCATCAAGAATTCATTTTTATGCCCAACTTCTTTTGACTTTTTGCTTTAAAATATGATTCCGCATCAAACTATAACAAATTGAAAATTTTGTGAATGAAAAAAATATTGTACCCCAAAATTCACGCGTTTGTGCATCAAATTTTGTTTTTTGTGCATCAGAAAAACGTAAAAAACTCAAAATTAAAAAACGTTTATTCACAACTTTTTTATGCATCAACAAATCCGATAATTTGGAATTTTTTTAGAATTTTTTGAAGACTTTTTAAAATCATGTTTTGGTGGTTAGTTAGTTAGTTAGAAATATAGATTGATCTTATCCATTGATTTTAAATCAATGCTTGAAAATTCTTCTTATCCTTCTCACAAAAAAAAGTCTTTTTATTTTAACTCTCCCCTATATATATATATATATATATATATATATATATATATATATATATATATATATATATATATATATATATATATATATATATATATATATATAGAGAGAGAGAGAGAGAGAGAGAGAGAGAGAGAGAGAGAGTAAGGATCAGGTAAGAAGTATTACTAAATTAAGAAGAATAAGAAGACATATGAACCACTAGATTAAAAGATCAATTGCTAATAATAAAAATGGCTTAATTGTAAATAATTGGACTTTCAATTTAATGTAGGAGGGCGAATGATGTAGTTTATACACAATGTAACAAATATAGATAATTGAATCTGTTGATTTCAAAGAATGTCAGACATAATCCTTCCAACTATCGTTGATTCAAAAGAATACCGATAATCAGGTAAACTCCAACAACCGTTGATTCAACGAATACCCGATTATTAGGATGAAATCAAACAATAAACCCTAACCTGGGTTTAAGTTGATTAACAAAAGACTAAAAGTCTGTATTTTTTTTATTCATAACTTCATATTTCATTACAAAAAGTCCTAATTATATAGAAAAACTAAACTTGGGAAAAAAGATAACAATATTCTTCCCAGGAAACACAAAATCAGAAAAATAAATAAAACATACCACAAAATAAGAAAATTAAAATAAAAGATATCATAAACTAAGGAAACTAAATAATCAATTTATTCTTCTTTCTCCATCATTCTCCCTCACTTCAAAAAACTCGTCCTCGAGTTTGTCTCACTTGTCCTTTGTACGAGTAGAATCCAAATTTGTATCACTTCCATTAAATTTCCTTTCTTTAAAATGAATCGACCTCGAACTTTGATCGTCTTTAAACCCAACTTGTTGACCATGATAGTTTGGATCATTGTAGGGAACAAAGACTATTAACCACAACTACAGTGTCTTCAATGTTGTCTTCTTCCCTACCAAATTCTTTTTTCTTCGTAAATCTTTCTTTTTCCTCAATGACATCTTCAATATTTGTATCATAAACTAGCATCGGTTGTTCTTCATATTCATCAAATATGGGAGGTCCATCATAATCATCACTAGCCGCACCATAATCTTCCCATTCATCAAAAGATGAACCATCAACCTCAAAAATCGGATATTCTAACATCTTAATCAGGAACTTCGGCTCTTGATACCAACTGATGTAGTTTATACACAAAGTAACAAATATAGATAATTGAATCTGTTGATTCCAAAGAATGCCAGACACAATCCTTCCAACTATCGTTGATTCAAAAGAATACCGATAATCAGGTAAACTCAAACAATCGTTGATTCAACGAATACCTAATTATTAGGATGAAATCAAACAATAAACCCTAACCCGGATTTAAGTTGATTAACAAAAGACTAAAAGTCTGTATTTTTTTATTCATAACTTCATTATTCATTACAAAAAGTCCTAATTATATAGAAAAACTAAACTTGGGAAAAAAGTTAACAATATTCTTCCCAGGAAACACAAAATCAGAAAAATAAATAAAACATACCAGAAAATAAGAAAATTAAAATAAAAGATATCATAAACTAAGGAAACTAAATAATCAATTTATTCTTCTTTCACCATCATTAGATAATTGAATCTGTTGATTCCAAAGTAACAAATATAGATAATTGAATATAGATAATTGAATCTATAAACTGATGTAGTTTATACACAAAGTAACAAATATAGATAATTGAATCTGTTGATTCCAAAGAATGTCAGACACAATCCTTCCAACTATCGTTGGTTCAAAAGAATACCGATAATCAGGTAAACTCCAACAATCGTTGATTCAACGAATACCCGATTATTAGGATGAAATCAAACAATAAACCCTAACCTGGATTTAAGTTGATTAACAAAAGACTAAAACTCTGTATTTTTTTATTCATAACTTCATAATTCATTACAAAAAGTCCTAATTATATAGAAAAACTAAACTTGAAAAAAAAGATAACAATATTCTTCCCAGGAAACACAAAATCAGAAAAATAAATAAAACATACCACAAAATAAGAAAATTAAAATAAAAGATATCATAAACTAAGGAAACAATCAATTTATTCTTCTTTCTTCATCAGCGAATAAGTAAAATGAATCAACTTCTTTTATTCTAAACATATTATAACCATCTTTTTTGTTTTGGAATAAACAAGATAACCTGTGGTTTTTTTCTTAACGTCATATTTATCCATTGATGTGAATCACACTACTTTTATACAATATAACATGCATCTCTTTTGGTTTCTTCGAGTGCAATATTTTCCACAAAAGCATGCATCTCTTTTTATAATAAGATTGTATCTAGCTTTTTTTATGAATTTTTTTTTGATAATTTCAAATGCATCTGCTTTTTTTCCAAGGATATATATCTTCAATGTCTCTCAGACGAATTAGATGCATGGATGATGGGTGCGTGCATCCGAGTATACTAATACAAAAACTACGATATGGATCTTGCATGTTAGTTAAATATAATATGCATCTTTCTTATTAATGTGCACCTTCATTTTAATAATCTAAAAAGTGAAAATTCGATGCATGGTGCATCCAGCATCGGAGTACTAAAACTACAATATGCATCTTCTATATTAGTGAGCCAAATGGAAGAATTAGATGCAAAAAATTGGTCTCTGTTCATGGTATGTAAAGAAAAAAATATACGGTGGCATGATGTGGAAGAAAGGAGACAAAATAGGAAGTTGTTTTTAATTTTTTACAGATTTTGATGAAAAGAATGTCTAAAATACCCTTAAATTTAATTTAAATTGATTGGCTAATATTAATTTTTATTCTTTTTATTTTAGTGTTTCTTCTCACTTGATCCTAACTCTCTCTCTCTCTCTCTCTCTCTCTATATATATATATATATATATATATATATATATATATATATATATATATATATATATATATATATATATATATATACTAGCCTTTAGACCCGTCCGGTGGACGGGATAGCTTTATGTATATATTTTTTAATGAAAATTTAATTTATCTGTGTTTGTATTAGAAGTTTAGTATTATGACATTAATATTTTAATAATGTACCATAAAATAGACAAAAATAACGTAGTTTAAGATATTTTATTTATTTAAGAATATTATGAGTTAATTGAATTTGCATACGTTAACGGTATGAATAAGTTTGTTACATTAAATATTTTTTTTAATTTTAATAATATTGTATAAATATTTTATGTATTTTGAATTTTATGAGGTAATAAATTTTGTATATGTTAATGTTATGAATAACGTTTTTACATTAATTTTTTTGAAATTAATATTATTGTTTTGCATTTTTATAGAATTTTGTATTTAAGGCATTGTTTCACCATCATTCCTTATATATATTTTATAGAATTTTGTATTTATGGCATCATTTGTAATTCCTATATATATTTTTATAAATTTTTGTATTTAAGGCATCATTTGTAATTCCTATTTTATTTTCGAAGCATTTTATGGAATATTTTTATAGAATTTTGTATTTAAGACATTGTTTCACCATCCTTCCTTATATTTGTATAAAATTTTGTATTTAAGACATCATTTGTAATTCCTATATATATTTTATAGAAATTTGTATTTAAGGCATCATTTGTAATTCCTATTTTATTTTTGAAGAATTTTATGGAATCATTTTTATGGAATTTATTAATTAAGGCATTGTTTCACCATCCTTCCGTATATATTTTTATATAATTTTGTATTTAAGGCATCATTTGTAATTCATATATATATTTTTATAGAATTTTGTATTTAAGGCATCATTTGTAATTCCTTTTTTTGAAGCATTTTATGGAATCATTTTTATAAAATTTTATATTCCATATATATTTTTATATAATTTTGTATTTAAGGCATCATTTATAATTCCTATATATATTTTTATAGAATTTTGTATTTAAGTCATCATTTGTAATTCCTATTTTATTTTTGAAGCATTTTATGGAATCATTTTTATAGAATTTTGTATTTAAGGAATTATTTCACCATCCGTACTTATATATTTTTATAAAATTTTGTATTTATGGCATCATTTGTAATTCCTATATATATTTTTATAGAATTTTGAATTTAAGGCATCATTTGTAATTCCTATTTTATTTTTGAAGTATTTTATGGAATCATTTTTATAGAATTTTGTATTTAATGCATTGTTCACCATCCTTCCTTATATATTTTTATAGAATTTTTTATTTAAGGCATCATTTTTAATTCCTATATATATTTTTATAGAATTTTGTATTTAAGGCATCATTTGTAATTCCTATTTTATTTTTGAAGCATTTTTATAGAATTTTGTATTTAAGGCATTGTTTCACCATCGTTCCTTATATATTTTTAAAGAATTTTGTATTTAAGGCATCATTTGTAATTCCTATATATATTTTTATAGAATTTTATATTTAAGGCATCATTTGTAATTCCTATTTTATTTTTTAAGCATTTTTATGGAATCTTTTTTATAGAATTTTGTATTTAAGGCATTGTTTCACCATCATTCCTTATATATTTTTATAGAATTTTGTATTTAAGGCATCATTTGTAATTCCTTTTTTTTGAAGCATTTTATGGAATCATTTTTATAAAATTTTATATTTTACGCATTGTTTCACCATCCTTCCATATATATTTTTATATAATTTTGTATTTAAGGCATCATTTGTAATTCCTATATATATTTTTATTTAATTTTGTATTTAAGGCATCATATGGAATTCCTATTTTCTTTCTGAAGCATTTTATGGAAACCCTTTAATGAATTACATGTGTCATTTTTATAGAATTTTGTATTTAAGGAATTGTTTCACCATCCTTCCTATATAAGGATTTTTGATTTTGATTTGATTTTATATATATATATATATATATATATATATATATATATATATATATATATATATATATATATATATATATATATATATATATATATATATATATATATATATATATATATATATATATATATATATATATATATATATATATATATATATATATATATATATATATATATATATATATATATATATATATATACTAGCGTCGTAACCCGCCCAACGGGTGGTATCGTTTTTTTTGTTGTTTCAGAGGATTTATTATTTGTGCGTTTTTAGTTTATCATTTTTTAAGGTCGATCTTTAAAATATTTTAGTTATAGTTATTATTTTTGTTTCTCCACTAACACAAACAACACATATAACCAATCTTAACTTTTCTACCCTCCGTCCCAAAATTATTGTCCTCTTACAAAAGACACACCGTTTAAGAAAAATACATTATTATTGCATTCCCTCTCTTAATTTTTAATAGAAAGACAGTTTTACCTTTAACTAAATAATTTAAATCTTCTTAAAGTTCTGTAGTTTTAATTATCGTCTATGTATTTTTGTTTAGCATAATATTTGTGTTAAAGAATCGTATATTTTACAAAGATTTTGTAAAGAATAGTACCAATGTTTTTCAAATTTTTGTTTCTATTATACTATATTTTATGATTTCTAAAGTAATCGTATAGAATTTATTTTAACTTTATTGAAAATTATAAATTGTCATTTTTAAACCTTCTTGTAGATTATATGGAGTAATGTTTTTTTTTACAAAAGGTTCTTCAAGAATAACTTGTACATAAGACAGTGTAATTTACAAATCTAAAATAGTGTGTGTATTATTAATACATGTAACAAAAAGTTAAGTTTATCTAACCTGTTTGTTTAATTTTTTTGATTAAGTCATGATTAATTAACATATGATTTAATGTGGACAATCTCACTTTCATCACTTAATATTTTTAGTCTTCTATCTCAATTAAGTCATTAACAAACGATTTTTACATAACTTAATTAATTTAATTTTTTTCATATTAAGTCAATTAAGTCTATAAACATATAAAGTTATTTATTGAATGCATTAACAAAAAAAATGTTCGTCTAATGTAAAAACATAAAATTTAATAAAATATCCATATAAAGAGTTTCATGTGTTAACTATATAAAAAAAATGGATAATGAGTTCTAAATGTATCAAATTTACCTTTTGCTGTTTTATGTATTCATCTTTTATTTTTCTATCGATTGTATTATTCTTTTCTAATCTTCCTATTGTATGCCCTGATGAAGTGACATTTTTTAATCTCTTTTTCTAACGATCGTTTGCTACAAAGGTTCGCATCATTAGTCCTTATACTACAGCGTGTTTGTTTTTTTAAATCTTTCCAAAGTATCATTTTAATTTTAAAAAAGTTTCAAAAAAATTTGTAACAAAATAAATACATTTTGAGGAAAAAAGTGTTTTCTCAAGTTTTGAAAACTTTTTTCGAAAAATGCATAGTTATGTGGCTTTCATAAATATCCAAATAAAAAAAGACTTTTTGAAATAAAAATAAATACAAACTGTATGAAATAAAAATAAACAATTTTTTTTTGAAATAAACAATTTTTTAGAATAAACGTTTTTCAAAATTTAAGAAAAAAAGTATTGGGGAAAAGAGTATTCAAATTTTTTTTTAACAATGCTTATTTATATGAGTTTCATAAAAATAGAAATAAATTTTTTTAGGGATATATACTTTTCGAAATAAAAAATTTTGGAATTAAAACTTTTTGAAACATTTTTCGTAAAATGCCTATTTATTCCATGAAAACATTTTGAAATAAAAAATAAAAACATTTTGAAATAAAAAATAAAAACTTTTGGAAATAAACATTTTCCCAAAATTTTGGAATTTTTTTATTTAAAAAAGTTTTTATTTTTTTGAAGTTTTTCATTTTATGAAAGTCACATAAATAATCATTTAAAAAAAAGTTTCAAAAGTTTTTATTCCAAAAAAAACTCTTGCGATTTTTTTGTGAAACCTACATAAATATGCATTTTCCAAAAAATTTATTTCATAAGTTTGGGAAAAACATTTTTTGGAAAAAAGTTACTCGAATTTATTTATTTTTACCATAAATTTTTTTTTTGAAAATTTTGGTAAATTACAAATACATCGAAAATATTTAATATAACAAACTTTTTGGTATAAAGGAATAACGATGCAAACCTTTTAGGCAAATAATTGTTAAACAAAAAGATTAACAAATACCACATCAGCACGAGACAAACAATAGATAGATTAGCAAAGATAGATATATACAATATAAATATGAACAAAATCAAAACATGACAACGTGAAAACATTATAATTAATTATCCTTATAAAAAATAAAAAAATACATGAATATAGCTTTTTAAATAACTATTCACAATTTAATAACCCATCTTGATACCTTTAGTTAGTTGTATCAAGGTATCCTTTTTGCGGTGTCACGTACAAGCACATTAAGCTGGTCGAGAATACGTTCTATCTCCACATAGATACTTTCTAGTGTGTTGATGTCCGCTCTGTATTAAAAATGACACTTGATATAATAAATTTATTTTGATCCATGCCAACAACCAGGTGAAGTTAAAGTTTATGATGTATACCAGAGATAGCCAAATAAGAATGACGAAAGAGTTGCAAGGATGACATGTGATAATGAAAAGGTGCATCCTTTTCCAATATCGTTATTTACAAACAAACTAAAAAGCATATAATGGTGCAATCTCCAACACTCTTCCGTACTTTTTTACTCTAATCTACAAAGAAGTACAGTTGATGAAACCTCGTTATATGGTGCTAATGAAGTGAATGAATCTCATAATATACTTATAAACTTGTCACAAGCATGCTCGCTGAAAGGTCTATAACTTTTATATCACTTCTGCTTTTAATGTTTATGATCAGGTCTTTGCTAAATTTTTTTTTTCAAGTGAAGCATGGGAAAAAGCGTTTGGATTTTGTAAGAAAACCACATGTGAGTGTCGCAGTATAGTAATATTTGTACTTCATAGTTGTATACATCACATAGGTCTAAACTTTACGCAATAGTTCTGACTATCCCAATGTTTGAAATCCGGGTCTCTTGTCATCGGGTCGATGGTGGTTCAACCGGTTTGACCGCTCTATCAACCGTGTTTTATGCAAAAACATCAGACGGCTTATACACATGTTCAAACACCCATTTTTAGTTATCCTAGCTATTCTTTTTTTAAATTAGCAAACAGATACTTTTCCGCTACATTATTAACCTGATCGTAAACTCTTTTCAAAAGCACACAATCTAGTCATGTAAAGTTCAATATGTTGGGTTATGATTGTGATGACTTGCTTGATGGGGCATAAGGTTATTTTTATTTTGGATTGTGTTCGTTGTGGGATTGGTGTTGGTTGTTATGATAAGAGTCGTCATCGTGTCTATCTTAAACAATGACTTTTTTCTTTCTATAATTTAAGCATAAATGCCTATCTCATGACCAAAACATTAACATCATATCAACAATCAAACAATCTTGTATTTATCAAACCATTAAAACAAATATTGGCAGAAATACTCAATACATGAAGATGATCGAGTTTATTAGCATGAAAGGTTACAAAAAACACATATGGAACATCTTATCAATCTCAGAATTACCAAAAACAACGTCTACTCGATGCGTACCAATCACCAGCGGCTGGTTCACCATATCTACGCGTCAGCGCAACCAAGCAGAGCTAACAACATGTCTTCATAATCTGCTCTAGTGAAAGCACCTCTCCAGCCTTTTATAACACATAGTATAGTGAACATGTTCTTGAATTTCCACCAAATCTCTTGCAGACTTGTTGATCAACTTTATGAAAGACAAAGAATGGATTTTTATGAATAGGTTTATAACACATAGTATAGTGAACATGTTCTTGAATTTCCACCAAATCTCTTGCAGACTTGTTGATTAACTTTGACACCTCTCTAGTGGAACAATAAAAAAGATGCGTTACTTGAATACTTGTACCATCGATGAATCATCTCCAGTGTCTACTGCATAAGTACTGGCTTTAGTTAAATACTTATTAGCGAGGTGGTTTGACATGAAAGCTAAACAACCTTTGCTGGCCAAAGAGAAACTGCTTCCAAGTAGTAAGTTCGAGCTGCATAATCAAAACTTTTAGATTCAGCTTCCCCATACAGTCCCTTGTAACCTGCAATATCACCTAAGTATATCAAATAGCGGTGGCAGGACAACAAACCCTTATTAATATCTATGGATATCTTTCCATCATTGTCGTTCGCCTTTTGGTTCTTAGGTTCAGGATAGAACTGCCCCATAAAGAGACCATATTTGGCTCTATTTTTCAAAATCATGTCATGGTAGAATCCAGTAGCTTCTTAAAGAAAAGTTTTGCATTGTGAACGTATCTTAGAAACTCGATCCCGTAAGCACTAATGAGTATGTCATAGCTCACAACATCAGGTTTCACCATACCCCCTTTGCATCTACACGATAAACTGGGATTATAAAAGATGAAAAATTAGATATGAAAGATGAAAATTGCATGGGCTCATGAGATTATCCATATGATCGATATGAGTATATTTTACTAACAAACTAATTCAAACAAACTTTATGTAAGCAAACTTTTTATGGCAGTCCCAAACATGCATCAGAAGTGGTTGTGTTATGTTAACTCTATAAAGAGTTGTGGCCTCTGCAGTCTTAACAGTTTGTGGGCTTAGCATCTCAGTGAAGAAGTCAAGAGGTGTTTCTATAAGAACTGGTACTATTCAAAGTATGAAACCAGTCAGGAAAGAAGGATGTTCAAACATAGTTGAAGAAAAGGAATAAATTCTGCAATGTTATTCATGTTCTGGCCCACACTAAAATCTGAAACATGAAAGAGTTGATTTGAAGCAAAAAAAGGCTCATTTGATTTTGGATGTCATCTCCACTGACTCGGCTTTCTGCTCAGGTTCACTCCTTAAAAGCAATCTCTGAGCACTAAAATCAACTTCTGTTTTTATATTTTGATAAAGAAATTCCTTGAGAATAAATATTACCTTTCTAATGAATTCTACGCATAGGACCACCAGATCCAAGATCATCTAGTACTACGCTTACAATCCTAAATCAAAATTCAAAAATGATCAAGATTTAATTTGACATATTACAAAAAGGTATGTACTAACAGTGGCGAAGCCAGGAAACTCGATCACGGGGGGCATCGAGCTATAAATTTTTTTTCTCCGTGTAGTGTTAAGCAAGTCGGGTCAGAAGATTTGAGTTTGAAAAAATGCAAAAAATTGCTATATTTGGATACAACTATTATATAAATTAGAGGTGGAAATTCGTGTTGGGTTCGGTTTGTCAGGTTGGCCTGTCAGAAAATCTCAACCCAAACTTAACCCATTTAAATAATCGGGTCAGTTATGTCAACCCTAACCCGTTTACATATAACCCGAACCTAACCCATTTAACCCATATATATATTTGGGTTGACGGTAAATATGTTAAATAGGTTGAATAGGTTAAACAAGTTTATATATTGATCCATTTAACAAGTTTTATATATAAAAGTAGACACATTAGACGTGTTAAACATGTTAAATGTGTTTATGTTCGGTATGTTTAACTTAGTAACACGTATGGTAAAATATTAATCATTTTTAATATAAGGAAAAAAAATTAAACGGGTTGTCGGGTCGACCTGCTTATTTTTTTTTAAACCCAAACCTAACCTGTTTAATAAATGGGTCAGATAGGCCGACCCAAACCTAATCTAAGATTCAATATATTCAACCCGAACCAGTTAATTTTTATGTCGGTTTCAGGTCAGGTTTCGTGTCAGGTCTAAAATTGCCACCCCTAATATAAATTAAAAAAATAACTAACACATACGGAATATCATTCGGTACTTCCTACATAGTGTAACTTTTTGAACTTATCCTAGTTTTTGTAACTAGTTTATCAAAAATATAACATTATGAAAGGTGTCGCTAAAAAGTTACGAGTGAAAAGAACGTGTCATATTTGGTATGATAGTAACTACATTCCATGCAACTTATACTACTACTATTTTACTGTATAAAACTAGATATATTAAAATATTAACTCTAATATTATAATTTATGAATCATGTAGTCACGTGATGCAATTGGCCCACAAAATAGTTCTAATCACTTTATTCTTCACATTATCTCTTCCAGTTAATCTTTTACCTCCATTACTTCCGACAATAATATAACCGGAAAAATAATGTTCGCATCAAAGAGCTTTGTTTTCTTGAAAATCATGAGAGCATTGAGGGCACTTTCATTATTTGATTGAGGGCACTCGTTTTACTTGTTTACAAATTTCAATTTTTTTCCATGTATTCTGAGTATCAGTTAGAGCTTTGTTGGGGGCAACGCCACCCACAACCTTACATATGGCTCCGCCCCTGTGTACTAAAGCAAATAAATTCCATAGCACAAATTAGATACCATCTTAATATGCGTTCTTGGGTGAATGGTTGTCTTATTTAGCAACACTGAATCTTCTCTTGGTGCTTAGCCGCTCTTTTCCTCTATTTCGGATAACACCCAACAATCTTTAGGCATTCTTTATACATCCATTGGCGTTTCTTAGGATTGAGTTACTGCCTTAATGGAGTTAGTTGTAAGGGATGGTTATGTATCCATGTTTACTTGTTGATGAGAGCACTTCGTAATATAATTGACATGAGAATGTGTGAACAAACTTTACCAAAAACAAACATTACAATTTTTTTTAAAACCAAAACTTAGAAAAGGGTTACCCAACAGTAGCCAACAGGTTTAAATAATAGAGTGAGAAATCTAAGTCAATAATATCCATAAACTCACAACAATTGCTTAGAGAATTTCTATTTCGCTGCAATGTATGGAACAATTCCAAATAAGGTTGTCGCATAACTATAACAACAGGAATTTCTACCAACTTACATCAACACGGTGGGTTAGTATGTTGATCAGTTCACTATATTGTGGAAATGATTGAACCATCTTTTGTAGTCTCGACTCTCTAGTAGGAAGCTCACAACCACCTCTACACACAAATAAAGAAAATATTTGTAATCAGGTTTTAGACGGAACATTGGAACTTGAAGTCACAATAATTATTAGCTTTTGGTTCGTAGGCCTCAACCACTTATTGAAGTTGATCAGTTCACTGTATTGTGGCAATGATTGAACAATCTTTTGCATGTCTCGACTCTTGAGTAGACAGCTCACAACCACCTCTACACACATATAAAAAAAATATTTGTAATCGGGTTTAGACGGAACATTGAAGCTGGAAATCGCAATAATTATTAGCTTTTGGTTCGTAGGCCTCAACTACTTCTTGAAGTTGACCCGCCATCTGCTTTAGCTCTACTGATACAGGTTCGAAAAACAAAGGGTCTGAGAAATCTTTACATCACGATAGGCTTGAGGTGAGTATGGATCTTGCAATCCATGGGGCTCCTACTCCTACTCCTGATTTGTCATTTATGGAAAATGAATCAGTTTCCTTCTCGGTTGTATGTCGTGACACAAATGAAATTTATGAAACCATAAATTTCTGCCTCGCTTAGCAACTTCTGCACATTCCTTAAATCAAGATAATAAGCGTATGGTTGAATTTGGTCGTACCAGCAAACTTAAGCTTGCGAAGTGAATTGACATATAATTCTTTTTAATACAAGGGTTTGGAGATTCGCAAAACACATATCAGAAACAATTTGAAAAAAGAGGTTATCTATATTTTCTTCAAATTAAACAGTTGCAACTACAATCACAAGGACCCTGTGTTAAAAGTGTATTTACAACAGAGTGTATGACTTACGAAACAATTTTGTTTTATGTCCAAGCAATAGTCAGATAATGTTTTTTGGAAGCAATCCTAACCATCACCCTATATGCCACAATCTTACTATATAGCATACTAAAGATGTTTAAGTAAGCTGATACAACATTGTATTTGACAGCATGAAAGCTAATATTCATGTTAAAGGGTTTGATTTCACTTCAACCAGCTTGGTGTGGGGAATGTTATTGAACCATATTTGAAAATTTTAATAGGGAGCAGTTAGAAAATCTACCTTTCTCGCATACATATATTTTATAAACGAATTCTACTTTTTAAAAGTACAATAATTGTACATGAAAATTGTATTATACAGATATAAAACTTACATTCAAAATTCGAGTAGCCTCAAGCTTTTCACCTTCTAAGCTACGTTGAAATATCTCACACATGAGATTACCTTTTTACTTGGTTGTTAAAGCCGAGTTGGTGTTGGTGTTGTAATCAAAGATGGAGTCAGAGTCGGAGTTGGAGTTAGAGTTGGAGTTGGAGTTGGTGTTGGAGATGGAGTTTCACCAGGAGCTCACAAACCAAGAGCAGAGATTTCTTGTTGCTCACGTCCTCTCCTGAGTTTAACTGCCATGACCAAGGTTGTATCTTGACCTCTCAGTTTTACCAATCGTTTGGTTTAGATCGATTCCCGAGTTGCCTTACAACTGAGAAGCATAAGGTTGTGCGAGCTGAATCGAATGACTATGGTTGTACGTTGTGCTAGACTAAATGTGTTTGTACCGCTAAATGCATATGAAATATGGATGTTTCAGTGACTTATTTGAATAATACAAAAGAACATGTGGTGACCCCTATTGTAACTACTTATATCAGAAAACATGAAAGCACAATTAGGATCATCTACAATTGGTGAGAGTGTCCCGTCATAATATAAGAAGATAGCAATCCTTTTATCTTTTGGCCGATTTATAATGTGATCAAAAGAGTTGAGAGCTGAGGGGCACCCAAAAAAAGTACACTAACCTTACCCAGCACCATAGACGATACATAAATAAATAAGAAAATATTATTCAGTCTTGAATCATGGAATATCATAGGTCAAATTTAGAAGCAAAACATACCGAATAAAGCTAGGGTCTTTACGCATCCCATTTATATCAGTCTTGATAGCGACCAGTGTAAGCACCCAAAAAATATATAGCAAATGGATGTAGCAGATACATATACCCTGTTTTAAGCACCGATGTTGCGATATTGGGTTCGATTAGTGTCAGCCAAGTTCTCCCATTCTTGAGCCTAGGTCACCCTTATGTTTCCAGAGGTTCCTCCCATGTGTGCAGTACAGACGTGAACGGGCCAAAGGCTAATTCCTTTGAGTTTTGTTGAGGCTGCTGCAGCATAGTAATGTTCGAAATTCATGTATTCAATATTTGTATGTTGTGCCACTGTCAGGCCTTTTGAACTTCAAAGTTAAAACTAAAGACGAGTCCAGCCGATATGTTTTTTAATCAGTACAGTTTGTAAAATATGTAAAAAAAGCTCTTCTTTTTTATAGATACTTAAAGATGGATTCAGTTAAATAGAAAAGATATGAGCATAAAATACTTAATGAAGACATGGCCGAAGCTCCTGCTCAAGTTTGGTAAACTTCATTCTACAAATTTCTAGTTGTTTCCGTCTGTTGTACATAAGACTGTGTGACAACGCATGTCTAAGTTTCAATGTAAACATATGCAAAATGTATTATGGCAGACTTCAAGATAAAGAGGCAGGAGACATACTTATGGCATATGTGGTGAGAGCGTCAGGATCTCATCTTGTTGAATACGAAGTCATTCAATTTGTTGCCAGTCAGGTTCGCCTTGAAACCTCGATTACTCTATAAATGTAGAAAAAATAATCCGGGACAAAAAACAGGTTATAATGAGTTTCCAGAACACGATTTTGTTGAAAGTACTATCATCATACTATCTTTGACATAAAAAAGTGTTGTCCAAATATAACACATTATAGTCACAATCTATAATACATATCTAAAGATTTTATGGATTCTTTATAACGTAATAACAGGCTGAGAGTTACATTGTTCTTTATTATAATTGCATTTAGGGTGCTCCAGCTCATTTTCACAAATGAAAACACAATCTTGATCAAGACCATATAATAAGCATGTATCTTATATAAGTAATCGGTTTTATGGGTCCCACTCACTCACTCAACTTCTTTAGTATATAGATATGATATTATGCCAACATCTTCAAACAGATAGTTAGATTTGAAAACTTTACATGATATTTCAAGTAGTCTCTTTTAATCTATTTTCTCAATTACCTTAAAGGATATAAATTCCTAAGTGAGCCAATATTTTTGTTTATTAAAAATAAGTACTACATATTCGTTAAATGCAACAATAGATAAATATAATTACCATTCTTTCAAGAAGGCATCACCTGTTTGGATCATTTATACAGTCCCTCCTCAGCCTCTTAAGCTATTCTTTATGAATAATTGCCCAATCGACCCATTTGAGATAAAAAAAACAGATGCTTTAATAATCATACAAAGTGTAAGTTATAAATGGATCAACCAAAAGGTTATTATTGGGCGACATTCAGTGTCTACTCCCGGTACCTGAAATATAAGTCAACACGTAAGAGGCCAGGTCTTTATCATGAAATAATATATATAACATAGGATCATTAGGGTTTTGAGAAAAGAGACTTACATGTGTTTTAATTACCTTATACTTTCTGCAAACAAATCAAAGAAAACAACTAACATGCCTACAAAGGAAACACCACAAATCTACGAACCTGTAATATGATTAGGGTTTTGAGAATTAAGGGAAAACCTGCAAAATTAAAACACAAAAAAATATAACATAATTCTAAACTTGTAAATTGAAAACAGTCGAATGATGTTTTATGGTTTTAGGGTTTGCAAATGGTTTTTGAGAAAATACGGATGAATATATTATGTTTTTATAAATCTGGGTTTAATTATAAAACTATAATTTAGGAATGGATATGTATTGTGTATTTGTGGATATGTTTTAAAGGAGTTATTAATAGAGTTTTTAAGATCAAATCAAAAAATTGGTTAGCACATTTGGAAAAGTTGGTTTGGACTATAACAAACAAACCCGGTTTCAATTCTTGTCATTGGTATTCTTTTTAATAAAACTCGATAATATATAAAAAAACGATTTTCAAATCGTGATTTTCAAAAATGCGTTTCCAAAACGCAATTTTCAGAAAAATGAGATTTCAAATCATCAAAAACGTGGAAAATAGAGATCTTCTAGGGATTTCTAAAATATTATTGGCTAATAGGTGCCATGTCACATATGACATGGATTAGAGGTGTGGTATCAAGTCGTAGTTATACCTATATAATATATATATATATATATATATATATATATATATATATATATATATATATATATATATATATATATATACATATATATATATATATATATATATATATATATATATATATATATATATATATATATATATATATATATATATATATATATATATATATATATATAGTGTCGTAATTGTGGTGACCACACTTAAGATAAAAACAATAAGAACCGATATGAACCGTTAGATGTACCAAACATGATTTAACTTGATCAAAATTAAATGAATAACATTTTCGTAAATAGTTTAAACTATATGGCAAGTCTCAGAATCACCAATTTGCATGGCTACATGCGCATGCTAAGCTAAAAGACGTTTTTTATTCTTCTTACTTTAGTGTCACACATTAATTTTTAAGTTACACACACTAATAATTTTCTTGAGTTCTTTTTAAATACATATAATGACACACATTTTTTTAACAGTTACACCTAATCTAAATACACATATAGTGACAAACACATTATTTTTTCATACATTTGATGACACATTATAAAAAGTTTTAGTGACACATATAGTGACAAACACATTATATTTTCATACAGGTGATGACACATTATAGAAAAGGTATAAAACGTCCGTTTTTTCTATGTAACAAATTTTTAGTTTGATGTTTTCTATCTATCATATTTTTTCATTTGATTTGTTTACTTTCATTTTATAGGCAGTTTCTCTACACACATTATTTTATTATAAGATTAATTATTAAATCAGATAATTGTATATCTAATTTTAAAAATGGTGACACACAAAAATAAATAACCTCTATGTGATATAAATATTAGTAATTGACTATGTGCAATACATATTTTATAATTTATATTTTTTTATATTAGTCATGATAAATTGTAGATTCAATTTATAGTTTGTATGTAACTAATATCATGGCTATAAATTTTTTTTATAGTTTGTAAGTAACTAATACCATGGCTATGTGCGATACATATATGTAGTAATTTAAAATGACTGACACCATGATCTATATCCTAAAATATAGATTCAACTATAGTTCCAAAATGATACATTTTATAAATATACATAAAATTAAGAAAAAATACCAAATAATATTACAAGTGATACATATTCGAAAAAGATACATAACTAATAAAAAATTTCCAAGTGATACATATTCAAAATAATAAATAATCCAATAAATAAGACCCAAATGATACATATCCGAAAAACTACGCAACCAATTATAAAAATCTGAGTGACACGTATCCGAAAATATATACAACCAACTAAAAAAATACTAAGTGATACGTATCCGAAAAATAAACAACCAACAAAAAAGATTAAGTGATACGTATTTGTAAAAATATACATCCAACTAAAAAGTCTCAAATGATGCGTATCTGAAAATATATACAACCAACTTAAAAAGCCCCAAGTGACACGTATCCGAAAAAATATGCAACCAACTAAAAAAGACTCAAGTGATACATATCGCGAAAAATATACAACCAACTAAAAACTCGAATGATATGTCTCTGTAAAAATATACAACCAATTAAAAAAGACAATAATACATATCCTAAAAAATTATATAAATAAAAGAGTTAAATAATATGTATATAAAAATACATAAGTAACTTAAAAAGATCTCATTATTTACATAATCGATAAAAATAAAAAACAAACTATTAAAAACCAATGACATATATCGGAAAAACTAGACGTAAATAAATCAATCATCGATGCCATTATATCAGCAACAACAATAGATCAGAATTAACATGTGTTTTAATATGCAAGAGTGTGTATAGTTAACTTTTGAACATAACTCTCCCATCAAAGAAAATTAAAACCACGTGATCAGGGGCGGACATACATGCATGGTTCGGGGGAGGGCGTCCCTCATGGCTAGCCCAATTAAATGAGATTTTAGTGTAAATTTTTTCTGATGCATTTTTCGAACATGCCCCCCACTTCTAAACCAAATTGCCCCCACCTGCTTATTAAAACTTAATATTCAACTCTCTAACACTTTATAAACCCCTTATCATTTTAATTAATTTTTTTTCCTTATTCTGATGTTATTGTCAAAAAAAAAAAATTTTGCCCCCCACCTTTGATATTTCTGCGTCCGCCACTACACGTGATTGACTCCAGTTATAACAAAAAATGCGTCACATTGGCTATAAATATTTATTTGTTATTTAATGCGGTTCATTAAGGTTATTGAGATAAATGACCATATTATCTTTAAAAATATGATTACTAGTTTAGGTTTTTTTAATGAAAAAAACACTTGGCAAACTGTGATTGGTTCCTATTGTTTTTATTTTAAGACTGGTACTTACATGAACGCAAATCCATATATATATATATATATATAATATATATATATATATATATATATATATATATATATATATATATATATATATATATATATATATATATATATATATATATATATATATATATATATCTTTATATTATATATAGGTATAATTATGATTTGAAACCACACTTTTTAATCCAGTCATATCCCAGTCACATCTTTAAACCAACAGGATTTAAGAAATTCCTAGAAAATCTACATTTTCCACGTTTTTTGAGATTTGAAATCGCATTTTTCTGAAACTGCGTTTTGGAAACGCTGTTTTGAAACTATTCTGAAACTGCGTTTTGGAAACGCTGTTTTGGAATATGTGTTTTCGAAACAAAACAGTTTTGAAACCTGCATTTTTGAAACGCAGTTTTGATTGGAAACGCTGTTTCAAAAATTGCGTTTTCGAAACGCAGTGTTGATTATTTTCGTTTTCATTAAAAAAATTGGCCATTTGCAAGAATTGAACATGAGACCTTTCGTTTAGGGGTAATCAAACTTACCAACTTGCTACGGTAAGGTTTTTGTTTAGTTGTTACTAACCCATATACTTAAACTCACTAAAATTGAATACCTTTGTTTTTGTTTTTAATTTTCGAAATATTTTTATTAGTTTTCTCTTTAAGTTTCAAACTTTTTTATTTTCTAAATTATTTATTAAAAAACATGTTTATTTTAACTTTTTTTCAATATTTTTCGAAAATCATGAAATTTTCATTTTCTAATTTTATATAGAAACTAGAAAACCCCATATTACCCTTTCTATTTCTTTTCCTAAATAAAAATAAAACAAGTTCACATATCTATTTCTAACCCAATTTTACGTTTTTTTCACCTTTTTAACGTTTTTTTCAACTTTTTTACATTTCGAAAATTTCCCATGTTTTTTTCAGTTTTCTTTACGTTTCTTCATTTTTCACGTTTTCGCCATTTTTTTACGTTTTTGTCACTTTTTTATGTCTTTGTCAGTTATTTTTATGTTTTGGTTAGTTTTTCATGTTCTTGTCAGTTGCTTATGTTTTCGTCAATAAATTTACGTTGTCATCAGTATATTTAGGTTTTCTTCA